>PVHP010046463.1:0-13285 GCA_004024765.1 Zapus hudsonius | reverse complement strand
TTTTTCAAAATCTAATTATAATAACTGAGGAGATCATAGACTCTAAACCCACAAAATATATCTGCAATGATTTTAAAGCTTTATTAAAACTGATTCCAAAACTACAGAAGGTTGGCTTGACATTTGTAAGGATTCACAGGTAGCTGTATATGCTACATGTTTTACAAAGTCTTGGCATTTTTTGATAGTTTTGTAGGCCAAATCGTAAAGGCTGCCTTTAGCACTCAAATTAGACTTATTTTAAATTATAACTAATTTTTCCCTGAATTATTTTACTTCTTAATAAATTTAATACCCAATTTAAAAGAAAAAGTAAACTCTGAAAAAAAATACCTTCACACTTCAAACTTTTCTTTTGAAATTCGTGGACTGGGGAGATGGTTGTGGAGGCAAAAGTACTGGCCAGGCAAGTATGAGGACTCAGGTTCAGAGCCCCAGAACCAACATAAAACGTCAGGCCTTGTGACACACACCTATAATCCCAGCACTGGGGAGGCACAGACAGGGACCCTGGGGCTCCATTGGTAGCTGGTCCAGCTGAATCAGTGGCTTCTACATTTAGCGAGAGAGACCTGATCTCAAAGAATTCAATATGGAGGGTTGGGGCGATGGCTCTGCGGATAAAGCACTACACTTAAGCTGGAGTGCCCAGTTTAATCCCCAGATGCCAGGAAAAGCCAGAAGCCATGGTGAGCTGCTATAAATCCCAGCTTGTGGCAAACCCAGCACAGGACAGAAGGAAATTCCAGAGCAAGAAACTCAGTTTCAAATGAGGTAGAAAGTCAAGAATCAACTTAAGGGCTGGAGAGATGGCTCAGTGGTTAAGGCACTTGCCTGAAGAACCTAACAACCCAAGTTCAATTCCCTAGTATTCTCTCTGTATGTGTCTGTCTCTCTCTGCTTGTGAACAAATAAAAATATTAAAAAAAAAAAGAACCAACTTGAAAGGTATCATCCTGACCTCCACACGCGTACCACAGCATGTGCGTTGACACACACAAATCATAAATTTTTTAAAAAAGAATAAAAATGGAACACAACCGAGGAAGGCACCCAACATCTACCTCCAGCCTCCACATGCATGTACGCAAATGAGCACCCACACACAGGAACATGCACACGTGTGCGTCCACACACATGAACATGCATGCACACACATGCACAGCACATTCATACACAGATATTCCTATAGTTGAAGTATAAAAATATTCCATTTCCTGAGATATAGTCAACTAAATCATGACAAAAGACAAATCTGGTATGTAAAAATAAATTCCACTGCCTTACTCTCCCCCCTCATTTATGATTGCTGTCATTTAGACCTGCTGGGGGTTTTCACTGCCCTATCATAGTTTGAATCTGTTAACAATTGGTATTGTCAATTCTTCCTGATGTTTTCCTTGTCTTAAGTTCATGGAATCTTTTCTCAATGTAAATAAAGTTCCCATGAGAGACACCATGTCACGTCTTACAGGAAGAGTCATGCACTCGACAGTATTAATGAGATTTAAACTATGTTGCACTTATTTGGGGGGCCATGCCACAAAACTAATTCCTACTGGAATCAAACCCAGCTACAGGAATGCTGCGACAATTCCAGCCAGGACTGCCATGTGCCACCATCAGGCCTTTCATCTTGCTTCCCTCTGAAACAATCTCTTTCTAACTCTGTAGTGGGTGTGTTCATTCTTCTCTTGCTGTAGTTATTGTTTGCTTGTTTTGTTTTGTTTTTGGAGGTAGGGTCTCGCTCTAGCCCAGGCTGACCTGAAACTCACTCTGTAGTCTCAGGCTGGCCTCGAACTCACAGCAATCCTCCTGCTTCTGCCTCCTGAGTGTTGGGATTAAAGATGTGCCCTATCACACCTGTGACGGGTTTCTTCTTGTGACCACATCATCCCAAAACTGTCTTAAGGAATTCCACATTTGTCTAGAAGTTTCCATCATCTCTTCATCAGACACAGCCATTCTAGTGTCGACTTTTGTAAGAGGTTCTAATCCTTTGTCACAGGACTGGGGTTTGTCTGTCCCCAGAGTTTGGGGTGGGTGGTCAATGTTAATCACCATCTCCTCATCTCCCAATTAACCAGTTCACAGGGGATTTGTTTTCCTTTCATTGACTCATTCAGAGAACAATTTGTAAGAAGGGTCATTTTCTTAGTGTGCATGTGTGTGTGCAAAAGTGCATGTGTATGTGTGCATGTAGAGGCCAAGGGACACCCCCAGGGGCCAACCTCAGAAACACCACCCACCACCTTTGAAACACAATCTCTCAATAACCTAGAGCTCACCAGTAAGGCTAACCTAGATACCCAGGGAGCCCCATTTCCCTAGCACTGGGGTGAAAGAAAGGTGCGCACCACCACACTTGGCAACTTCACCTGGGTACTGTGGGGTCAAATCCCAGTCCTTCCTCATGCTTATGAGGCAAGCCCTTATCCACTGAGACATCTCACCGCCTCCAAGCAGTAATTTTACTATGACTCTTATAATACTACTTTTAGGACAGTGAAGGTCAGTGAAGTGAGGCTCACTGTGCACGGTCAGGCTGTACATTCAATGCTGTCATTCCTAATTTGAAAAGGTCAAATAGACAAGAAGGTCATAGGCATTTGACAACAGTGAAGAGAATTCTATAAACAGCCAAGTGACAAAAGGTCAGAAGGCAAGACTCCTCGAGTGCAATGGAAGTCATCCTCGAGACTTTTCCTTGGGTGAGGATGACTAAGGACAAGAGAGGCCCAGCTTTCCAGCGCAAGGAGGACATGGGGGCAGGTGACTCCTCTGAGCAGAGCTTTGCAACGCTGTCATCCAAGGAGGAGGATATTCAGACAACAAATTTGAACTCATTTTCTTTTTGAAAATTATTTTTAGAATAATTTCAACAGAAATCTCAGTGTCTTAATTTCAGGAGGTATTTGATATGTGTCTGTGACATGCATTAAGATAGGCCATCATAGCCAGAAGTGAATGAACAAATCTCGAAGGTGTTCACTGTAGTATTCCCCACACTTATAGGCTTGGAATACTTGGAAAGCAGGAAGTTATGTGCTTAACACAGGGTGGATTTGGCTCACCATTTTAAGGACAACCTAATTATTTTTTAATTAATGAAAAGTCTACTTCATAAAGGATTTAGTCTCTGCTCACTGGGCTTTTAGGCAAAAATTGTTATGGGCCTAGACAGATAGCTCAGTGGTTAAGGCACTTGCCTGAAAAGCTGGGTTCAATTCTCAGTACCCACGTAAAGCCAGATGCACACAGTGGCACATGCATTTGGAGTTCATTTGGAGTTCATACTATAGGCCCTGGTATATCCATTTTCTCTCTCTCTCTCTCTCTCTCTCTCTCTCTCTCTCTCTCTCTATCTATCTATCTATCTCTATCTATCTCTATCTCTCTCTCCTTGCAAGTAAATAAATAAAAATATTTTTTAAGTTGTTATGAAGCTGGGCATGGTGGCACATGCCTTTAAGCCCAGCACTTGGGAGGCAGAGGTAGGAGAATTGCTGTGAGTTCAAGGCCAGCCTGGGACTACAGAATGAATTCCAGGTCAGCCTGGGCTAGAGTGAGACCCTACCTCAAAAAAACCAACAAAAGAAAAAGGTGTTATGAATACTAACATTCCTATAAGATGTTATAAAAAGGAATATTTGGCAGATTAAAAAGGAAAGATTAGGGTAAATCACTTCAATTACTTCAAAGATTGCATCGTGAAACTCTAAATTTAACTTCAAATTGTATTTTTCATTATACTTGAACATCAGATGTGTGGTGACCTAGAAATTCATCACATTTCAACTAAAGAAAGAAAACCGTAAAAACTGAAAGAAAACTGAGGACCCATTTTGCTCTTCCATTAAAATTAGTCTGGGATCCCCACAAGGCCTCATAAAATGAAGATGTAAAAAAATCAAAATGAGGGGCTGGGGAGATGGCTCAATGGCCAAAGGCACTTGCTTGCAGTAAGCTTCGGGAGAAGATGGCCTCACTCAGAGGACCTGGGGATTATGAAGGGGAGGTGAGGCTGTGAGTCTAGGGTCTGTCACCAGGCTCCCAGGTGGTCGCATCTCAGGATGGGGGGGGGGGGTTCCCTACAAGGCAGGCTTTATCTCTAAGCCCTGGTGGGGTCTGGTTTCCATGTGCACACTTCTCACAGGTCTGGAGATCCCCACAGGGGAGACTGAGGCTCTGTGGGTCAGACTCCATCTTGGGACCAGAGTTCTGACCTAACACTTGCGGGTTCAATTCCCCTGCTATCCACGTGAAACCAGAGAGACACACGTTTGCAGTGACAAGAGGCTCTGGCGCGTGCACACACATGCAAACAAATAAGTGAACGTTTTTTAAATGATGTTGGTCACGGCTTTCATCTTTGGCACCCAAATCGATTTTGGAAACCGTAAACTACAGTAATGTGTTTAATCAAATGATTGTGTAAAACACGAACCATCTACTCACGAATAATCTGATCAGTTAGAAATCATTAAGATGAAAAATTTATGGCCATCCATTTAATTGCCAAAGAAAATTAATGACTCATAAAACCAATAGGTTGTATCACACTCCAATCTTTAATTATTCAACCTCTATTTTAGAAATGTTGTGACTTTTACAACTTTTAAAGTGGACTTCTATTTAATCTTATAGAATACTGCTTCACCTTCTCCCAAATTCCAATTTTAAAGCCTATGGAAGCATACCATGCTGACTAATGTAATCACTGATGGCTAAAAATGCTGTATAATGATACTGAAGCAAAAATAATTGGGATTCACTGGGGGGAAGAAAAGACTTAGTCTTTTGCTGATAAAGCAATGTTCTCTGCAGGTGGATTTGTCAACATTCTGTTATGTTACATTTCTAGCCAGAACAGCATGGTTGTCATAGTACGTGATGTAAAACGCGCAGTCAGCACATTTTTCATTCACAACTTGGAGAAGGGTTTTTTCCCCCCAAAGGTTTCATGACTAAATCAAATAACACCAGTCTACACATTTCCTTAAGTACTGATGAATGAACATGTATTTTTAGCAGACTTTCCCTACAATATTTCCATATGGGCACAGGAAAACAATTGTATTCAACCAAAAAAGTATCATATAAAAATGTTCTCCACATACACACCTACTCTTAAATACCTAAAAAAAAAATTGGAGGATAAATTTTGAAGCAGCCTGGCAGACCTATCGACCTAGAAGTAACACCAAATCCCCAAATCTACAATGTCCTACTATTCCTGACTTCTGAAATCCCACAACTACTGGGCTGGAGAGATGGCTTAAGGGATAAAGGTGCTTGCTTGGAAAGCCTGGCTGCCTGGGGTTCAATTCCCCAGCACCCATGCAAAGCCACATGCACAAAGTGGTGTGTGTGTCTGGAGTCCATTTGTAACAGCAGGTGCACACTGGTACACCTATTCTCTCTCTCTCTCTCTCTCTCTCTCTCACTCTCTCGCTCTCTCGCTCTCTCGCTCTCACTCACTCTTTCTCAACGAGATACTGTTTATTTATTTATTTATTTTGGTTTTTCAAGGTGGGAGGCAGAGGTAGGATCACCATGAGTTAAGATACTTTTTAAAAACCCACAATGACAACAATAACCCTCGGAAAAATCTGGCACAAATCATGCATTCAACAAATAGTTATTGAAGAACTGGGGGTGGAGTAGATGAATTAAAGAAACGAAATCCCCTAGACCAGGGAGTGTACATTCTGCAAAAGAGTTTAAAACCTTTTTGAAATTATTACTTTGCATATATGAAATAAATGAACATCATGTTATACAACACACACTGACCTAACGCTGTGGAGTTGAGTCTCCTGGACCCAATCAGAGTAAAAATCACTAATAATAAAACCTTCCAGCCGGTGTGGTGGCGCACACCTTTAATCCCAGCACTGGGGAGGCACAGGTAGGAGGATTGCCGTGAGTTCAAGGCCAGCCTGAGACTACATAGTGAATTCCAGGTCAGCCTGAGCTAGAGCGAGACCCTACCTCGAAAAACCAAATAAATAAATAAATAATTTTTTTAAAAAAAAAAACTCTCCATGACTTTCCATCATGGCCATTTGCAGTGTTTTCACAATCGTGCTATTCACAGTACAGAGTAATGATTCTGTACCTTCAAATTTCAATGGAATGTGTTTCTATCCATTCCACTCGGACCTCTCAGGGATTTCTAGGCTCTGTCGTGTTACATTCTATTCATCTTGGGCTTTCCCCAACAATCCGACCCTAATCTCTTCCACGACTTCACATGGAAGCTTACTTTCAGATTTCACTAATTATTCTCTGGGCTCCTGAAGTAAAAATATCCCCTTTCCCACCAAAACCTACAACTGAAGTCTTTGCAGAAGTCTCCCGCAGATTCTAGGTGAAGAAATGCAAGATAGAAACACAGGGGAAAAAAGCCTTAACTATTTCACAGAAACTATCAATTAATTAGCAAACTGTTTCAGTTCTTGCTGGTCACAAAAAGAGAACATGTGATCTAATTTAGGGGGAAATATCATCTCTTATTTATTTGAGGATCATTAAGGTCTCTGACCAACATGTGTTTGAACAAAATTATACAATGGAAATTGCCCTATAAAATTATGAACTCTAAGTTCAGTAAGATAACACATCAGAGAAATTTCAAGTAAGCTTCATGGGCATGTGTTGATGCTTTTACACAATACTCCGCAATCAAAGAGTCTTCAGACTAGTCCAAATTTTAAATTAGAGAGCCGAAACCAAGGAGCCGTTTGTTGTGGTCAGCTTTCTAGTTGCTGCGCAGAAAGAACCCAAACAAAAGCGGCTTGTGGAGGAATGGGTTTATTTGGCTTATGGACTCAAGGGGAGACTCCATCCTGGCAGGGAAAACGATGGCATGAGCAGAGGGGTGAACATCACCTCTGCCACAGCACTGGAAACAGTGGCAAGAAGGTGTGCCAAACACTGGCAAGGGGAAACTGGCTTATAACCCCCATAAGCCTGCCCCCAACAAAACAGCTCCAGCGAGTTTGTAAAACCCAAACTGCTATCAGCTGAGGATCGATCAATCAGGACACATTCATTTGTTTGTGGGGGACACCTGGATCAAACCATGACACCGTTCAAGGTCATAAAGCAGGCAAATGGCCACAGTTGAATCTGTCAAGTTTGTCTTTTTGGTTACTGCCTCCAGCGAGTGCAGAGAAACTTGACTTCTTTGGGAGAAACTATGAAAGGACACTTTTCCCACTGAAGCTTTACATGACCTATTTCTCCCAAATTTATTGCCTGGAAACAAATTCTCTAAATTTAAGACAGAAATGTATCACCTGCAAATCTCACAACGCGTTCCAGAAGCTCTGGAAACATGCGTGATCGTTCACCCAATCATACCATTTCTCAGAGCTCATTCAACAAAAATCAAAGCACTCCTACAGCCTCATTTCCGGTGTCCACTCTAGTCCTAAGGATGACAAAATACTGTAGAAGCTATAAGAACAGAAATGAGGGGCAGTGTGGGAGGGGGGTTGATATACTCCTAAAATGAAATGGTATCCAATTAAAAAAATTAAATCATACATAGTCTTGACTACTGTGCCTGAACGCTCACCATGTACTTCTAAACAGGAAGAGGAAAAACAAAATAGTTATCGGATCTTCCTAACTGTCAGAGATAAAATTACATTTAATAGCACTGATGACTAACCCCTAAAGGGCATACACAAATTATCAAGATATGCAATCTCTACGACCGAGTACCTTCTCTCCTCATCCATAAATAAGAGTAATTGTAAGAATTAAGTGCAAACGATGAAATGTACTCAACTGTGTCTGACATATGGCATATGGCAAACTCAAATGAATATTATTTATCAACTGACATCATATACGCTGCCAAACAACAACATTTGCACTAATTTCCTAAGAAAGTAATGAATAAAAATGTGTCAAAGTTCTGATGCTGCTGGGCGTGGTGGTGCACACGTTTAATCCCAGCACTCCAGAGGCAGAGGGAGAAGGGTGCCGTGAGTTCGAGGCCACCCTGAGACTACATAGTGAATTCCAGGTCAATCTAGGCTAGAGTGAGACCCTGCCTCACTTAAGAAAAAGATTCTTAAGAACCTACATAAAAGGCTGGGTGTGGCCACACACATGGGTAACCCCAGAACTGGGAGGGGGCAGAGACAGGAGAATCTCTGGGGATCACTGACAGAAGCTTGGGGCTGAGGGAGAGACCCCATTTCAAGGAAATACACAGATGAGTGATGGGGTACACCTAATGTTCTACTCTGGCAACCTCAGGCACATCCATGGGATGCACACATCTGCACACATGTGCATACACCACACATCAGACCACACCACACACATACTCTGCCCCATATAAATATTTTGAAAACTATACTATTACACCAATGATATTTTTCTCTATTTACTTTGCATATGGCACATGCATGATACACATGTGGAGGTCAAAGAACAACCTTGAGATACCTGTGCTCCACCTTCTGAGACAGGGTCTCCTCCTGCCACAGCCACAAGCTTCCGATTACATCTGGCTTGACCTGGGTGCTAGGGAATCGAACCTGAGCCATCAGGCTTTGCACACAAGTGCCTCTAACCACTTAGCAATCTCCCCAGGCCCCAGATATTGCTACTGTTGTTTTAAAATCTTTAAAAGTAGGCATAATGGCCAGATGTGGTGGCACACACCTGTAATCCCAGCACTCAGGAGGCAGAGGTAGGAGGATCACTGTGAGTTTGAGGCCAGCCAGGGACTACAGACTGAGTGCCAGGTCAGCCTGGGCCAGAAGGAGATTGTACCTCAAAACAAAACAACAACAAATAGTAGACATAATGATTAAAATAATTTTTCTGAAACAATTACAACTTATTTTCCACCCCATATCTCAGAAGGACAATAATCCTGTAAAAAAAAAAT
This sequence comes from Zapus hudsonius, assembly GCA_004024765.1. Taxonomy (NCBI): domain Eukaryota; kingdom Metazoa; phylum Chordata; class Mammalia; order Rodentia; family Dipodidae; genus Zapus; species Zapus hudsonius. The sequence goes on along the minus strand of PVHP010046463.1, from coordinate 4,368 downwards.
GAAAAAAAATGAAAAAAAATAAGAACAAGACCCAAACTATTTCAGCCACACTGGAAAGAGAAGTAAACAGCCATAGTCATTCCCACAGATCAAAACACACGACAATGCATTCGTCCAGACCCGGCGTACCACGCAGACTCTCCAAGACAATATTAGTATTTAGATGGTGCGTGGCAGGAATACAATTGTGCCTCTGTATCAGCCCACATGAATATTTGATAAGTCATTTTATTATGTAGCAGTGTTAAATAACCAAAATTCTCTTGGTGCCTAAATCACATCTTGGTACCAAGTTAGGCACATCATAAACAATATGTGCAGATTAACAGTTTTGTGACACCAAAGTGTTTTATTTGTCCCCAGAGGCATGTGAGCAAGGCTGGCATAATAAAATGAAAATTAAAAAAAAAACCCGCATCTATTATTAGGATGTATTTTGGGAAAATGTCTGATATGTGTGGAGAGAAAGTAAATACTAAGTAGCATTTCTAGAGACAGGACAAAGTAGTCCCCAGGTTACAGCGAGGGGGGAGGAAGGGAAGGATTGGAGTGTTTCTCAAACTCTTCACAATAAAAAAGAGAGCCATTAAAAATGTCCTAACACATTTTATATAACTCAGAATACACATAAATGATATGACATATGATGATATATCTGAAGCAACACACAATAACTTCTTATCCTCCAAGTTTGTAAATCCCTCAGCTGAGCAATGGAGACACTGAGGTGAACAGGAATCAGGGAATCACTGCTCAGCCTCCTGAAAGAAGGCTGGGGGGGGGGTAGAGCGATGACTCAGTGTCCACCACACAGGGGACATGCTTTTCCCACACTCACCCAAGGTTGGCCTGAGCGCAGGGAATCCGCACCAACGGACTCTTGGACACATCAGCTACCTTCAAGCACACACACTAAAGGAGAAGTGCGCAGTGTTTTGGGTGCTTTGAGAGAAGTTAGGAGACAGGTTTCAGTGCATGTGGAGAAGGGGATGAGAGAAATGTCACTGGAGAAGCATTCTCCCAGCCTTCTCCCCCATGACAGCCGGGGACAGCCTGTGATTCCAATGGCTTCTTGCTTCCCTTTCAAGAGCTGAGAAAAGCTTTTTAAGTTACACAGTCAGGTTCACTAACCAAGGCTGTTTCCTTGGAAGCCTCACTCCCAGGGGGATTCTCCCCAGAACTGGGGTGCTATCACATACCCCGAGGCCCACAAGAGCTTCTGGCTCTTCCCTGAAAGTGGCTAACCTCTCCTCCCCAACTGATGACAGAAAGTCCTCTGCTGGGTGAGCCTGGCTTGTACAGGACAACAAGCTATTTATTCAGATCTGGACCAGTAGCAGAGCTCCAGGTCAGTAACTAAACATTCCACATCAGTGCGCTCACTGCAAGTGACCACATAGAACCAGCCACCGATTTTAAACCTTTCATTGCAGAACACGGCCAGGACTCGGAAAGGACTCACACATGGAAACCAGCAAGCCTCCTCCCTGCTCCACCCCACCAATGGGCTTACAGTTCTGTTCACAGTGGCTGATTCTGTAGAAGAAAATGACAAATACAGGAGAATGGAATTCGGCACTGGTTCACTGCACCTAAGAAAAGACAGCCTAGAAACCCAACAAGAACAAAACAACCACTGGCTACTGAAGGCCCACAAGGTGTGACTGTCACATGCGATATGTTGTAGCTTGAGCAAAGGCTCTTCTTTACAGACACTGAAACTAGAAAACGGGTGTGTGGACAAAGAAATGCTGAATTTTAAAAGAATAAGTTGCTACATGGATTACATGAGATGCAGTACCCAAAATGAAATTGTCATTTCAATATATTCTAATATTGATCCTAAACTTAAAATACAAACTATGGATCTCTCAAAAGAGGTTAATTAAACACAACAAGTGATTTCATCTAAGTGTTGCATGAAAAGAATAGATTTACCTTATCAAAGTAAAAACAGAAAAAAAAGAAGTCATATTATAACCAACAAATGAGAGATTATTTTATGCTTTAGACTAATTCCTATCTTTTTCTGTTACGTCTCACTATTAAAAGTCTGTAACAGTTACCTTCACATTGCTCAGACAAACACCTGACCAGAAGCAGTTTACAAGAGGAGAGGGTATATTGCAGCTGACAGCCTCAGAGGAAGTTGGTGGGGAAAGAGTGGCAGAGCAGAGAGCTGAGCTTCACATCTTATCTCAACAGATGGGAGAAAGCAGGGAGAGTGAGCTAGCTCCCCAGTGGGGCTGGACTGATAAACCTGAAAGTAGCCAGGAAAGGTGGCACACACCTTTAATCCCAGCACTTGGGAGGCAGAGGTAGGAGGACTGCCATGAGTTCGAGGCCACCCTGAGACTATATAGAGAATTCCAGGTCAACTTGGGCAAGACCCTGTCACAAAAAAATAAAATAAAAATTAAATTAAATTAAATAAATTTGAAAGTTTGTCCCACAGAGGCGCACCTCCTCCAGCAAGGCTTCACCCCACAACTTTCCAAATTGCCATCAGCTGGGGACCAAGTATCATAACACATGAGTCTTAAATCACCACAAAGTCCAGAGAACAACTCGATAAAGTAGCAATCCCACTTCGGTCATGAAACTTAAAAATATTCTTCCATCTAAAATGTATGAAAAATGGACAGTTTAAACACTGTGACAATAATCCATTGTCAACTGCCCGTCGTTACAGGGAAGACATGTCGACAGACACAAAGGTCCAACTGCCACCGCTGTGGTTTAAATGAAAATTCCCTGCCCCAAATCATCCATTTTCTTTTGCTCCCTTTGCTTGGTTCTGATCTATTTTGGGAGACTTTCTGGTCCCTGGCTTGGCGAGTACAGTTCAGAGTCCTCTACATGGTCGTTCAGAAAGCTATCTCTGGACCAACTTCCCAACATAGATTATGCTCCTCTAGCTATGAAGACTTTCAATATGCATTGACATCACATGAAACCTAGACACGACAACTAACCATAAGGGTTAGTAAAGCAGATAGACAAAAACAAGGCTGGTAAAGCTTTCTAGAAACTGAACTCCAAGAACAGAATCCACTGTATCTACCACTGCTCAGTAGATGCAAAACGTGACAGGGTCTGTAAGGAAGGCATGGGTGGTGTAGTGTGACTCACCCAGTTCTGAGACCACCCTGCATCACCTACCCTGGAACAAGAGTCCAGCAGACCATTCCAAAATGGCACAGAAGAGGTTATTACAAAAACCCCCAAAGCTAGCTTTTAATAGCCCAGGCTTCTGAATTAGTGTTGTGACTATGCTTGAGGCTGTAATTCTCATGTAGGTCTAAAAGGAGAAAGGAAACAAGACTGGAAGAGGTCACAGTAAGGAACTGAGTCACTTCTCCAACCCCATCAGCCTGGTCCACCCTCCCTCACTAGTTACGCAACATTTCACTTTGACAACCTGTCAAACCACCAACTACCTGAACTTCTTTCGTTTTATATAGACTCTCCATTTCGAAGACTAAAAACTTGCATCACTCTAAACTAAATGTATCATTATTGAAGACGAGTACATGACAATTTGCTTCTAACCTACAAACAATTTTTTAAGCTTAAAATCATCCAGAAACTAAGTCTCCTAATTCAAAATCTTAAGGAAGCTCATTTAAAATTTCTATTATAGGAGCTGGGGTGCTTGTTTGCAGGGCCTGCTGGCCCAGGATTCAATTCCCCAGCCACCCAAGGAAAACCTGGTATTCATTCACACTGGCAGGAGACCCTGGCATACTCACATACATACATACACACACACACACACACACACACACACACACACGTGCAAAAATATAAAAATGGTTTTTTTAAATAAAATGTCCATTTCAATATTTACCTTAATATAAACAAAATACTTATTAGTTAATATTGTTGACACACAAAAAATTTATAATGTGACTTTAAGATCACCTTTTAGGTGTTGGAGAGATGATTTGGAGATGGTTAAGGTGCTTGCTTGCAAAGCCTAATGACCAGGGTTCGATTCCCCAGTACCCAAGTAAAGCCAGGTGCACAAAGTGGCACATACATTTAGAGTTCATTTGCAAAGGCTGGATATGCATGTCACGTGGACAAATTACTCCATAAGATATTGCAGAAATTTAAAAAAAGGTACATTAATTCTACTGCATATTCACAACTGTAATGGTCATTCTCTGCCACTAAGTAAATCAAATACTTAATGGTCTAAATATGTCACTACTCCAAGTCACGAGAACTCTACTGCAGCTACAGAAAGAACTTTTGTCAAGTCAACCAGAGAGTCAAGCATGATTTGTTAGACACTGAATTGTAAAGTCTGCTTCAAATGGTAACAGTCTGGAGAGATGGCTCAGTGATTAAGGCACTTGCCTG
>PVHP010046462.1:0-13280 GCA_004024765.1 Zapus hudsonius | reverse complement strand
CTGGCTCCTGCTTGCCACCTCCAGACGCCACGGGATTGGCTAGGATAGCTTGTAGTAAAGTAGCCTTCCATTGACCTTTTGACCTTTTAGTAAAGTAGTCTTCCCAAGCATTGCCTAGCTGCGAGGTAGTGGGCGCCACCTAATGGCGATCCCGGCTCCCTGCACACCACTTTGTGCATCTGGCTTTACATGGGTACTGAGGAATCGAACCATGATCATTAGGCTTTGCAGGTACAAACAACTGTTGAGCTATCTCTCCAGCCCAGTTTTTTATTATTGATATCTTTAGTATCCAAAATTAGATATATTGCATGAGCAAATATTGTGTTGGTATTACCATTTTCCTCTTCCCTGTCCCCAGTCCACTGGGTATCTCCTCAGTGGGCACACTGGATCAATCTATGGGGTAGGGGGTTATGGATAGCACAGGAGGAAGCCAGGTTCCTCACCCACTTTGTGAGTTTTTGCTGAGGGGGGCAATGTCTCTGGATATTCCCCCCACCATGGCTCATACAATCTTCTGCCCCCTCTTGTACTCAGTTCTCTGAGTCATGATGGGTGAGTTTTAAGTCTGCTTTATTGTTGAGGTCTTAAGGATCTCTGTACTTCTGCTTTGGGTTGTGTGGTATCTGTCTCACTGACTTATCCTGGGCTGACTGATTGGCTGTGGTTATAGGTCTCTTGTTTATCCCACCACTAAGGGTTTGATTTGGGGCCTACACTATAGGCCTGGGGTGGTTCCTCTCTTGCCGGGGTGTCAACCCTCCACCTGTGGCTTATTGGTGGAGTTAGAATAACCCTGGCTGTCTCACTGCCTTCTGAAAAATACAAACAGAATCTCCATTGGAGAATGAGATCAATATAGGTTAAATGAGATACACATTTCTATTTTGGCAAGTTTCTATTGGGATTAGCCTCTCTGTAGTTCTCTGATAATGGGAATTTCTCCTTGGAGCCCAAGTTTTTGGTTCCCATAGGATTTTGCCCTGAGTCTCAATTCCAGTTAAGGGCTTCTTGACACTGAATGGATTTCTTGAAAATTTGAATTTGAAAATTTGAAAGCTGTTGATTACCTCCCCAGGTTTTGGCACCTCTATTGCACAAGTGATCACTTCTTCACTCACTGATCTATCCCAGGAGGCAGTGTGTTCAGCCTTCTCATGGCAACAGTCTTCATTTTATATCAGTGGTCTCTGCTTTCTCCAAATATCATTGACCAATTTCCCCTGGTCGCTTATGTAGCACCTTCCAGCACTGCACTTGCTACTGTCTGGGACCAGCCCATTTTTTTAAGACAGAGTCTCATGTAGGCCAGGCTGGCCTCAGACTTATATAACTAAGACTGGCCTTGAATTCTTGATCCTATATTTCCCAAGTGCTTGGATTATTGGTGTGCACCACCACATCTGCTATTCATTTTGTAAGGTCTATGTGTATGTGTGTGTTCCTCTGGGTACATGTGTGTATGAGAGTGCTCATAGAAATGTGTGTGGAGGCCAGTGGTTGATGTTGCGTTGTGATGGTTAGGTCTTGTTGTCAACTTGATCTTTTTAATTATCTTGGGTGGGTCTCTGAGGATGTTTACAGGAAGGCAGCCTCTCAGTAGGGGGCAGGATATAAGGAAGCTCAGGAGAGTTAGAAGTAAACATCCCTTCCTTTATGGGCAGTACAGGAAGGAAATTCCAGAGACTCAGGAAGCCATTAAATCTGGGAAAGGGTTGCAAGACCCCACCCTAAGGCTATATAAAGGGGAAGAAATTCTCTCCTTGGCTCCCTGCTTGTTGGCTGCTGGTGCTTGTTTGTGACTTGTACTCCTATCCTGCTCTCCTACACTTCCTGGACATCGGAACCCATTTTCCTCAGCCTCATATCTCATATCGTGGACTGAAGAGCAGCCGCTCTCTAGGGAGCCATCAGGCCTTTTGGGCTGGATTGGGACTGCTGAGGAATTCAGTCATGTGGACTGAACAGCTACTAGTTTCTTTACCTGTGGGCCTGCAGACTGCTATTGTTGGACTGTCGTAAGCTACCCCAATAAATTCCCTTTTGCTAAAATCCATTCTATCAACTCTGTTTCCTCTAGAGAACCCTGACTAATACATGGGTATTTTCCTCCATTGTTGTCCACCTCATTTTTATGAGACAGGGACTGTCACTGAACCCAGATCTAACCAATTTGGCTGGACATACTAAGGGGTCCTACGGTCTCCACAATCTCAGCATTGAGATTACAGGTGTATGTAGCCATGTCAACCTTTTACATGGGTTCTGGGGATCTGAACTCAGGTTTTCATACTTGTGCAGCAAGCATTTTACCCAGTGAGCTGTCTCTCCAACCCCCAAACAGGTATATTTTGAAACTTTCAGATATGCAAAATATCACTATACATAGTACACACCTATAACCCCAGTGTTATAGAGCACTGTCCTCTGAGCATAACAGACATTGCCATAGTCATCTGAAGCAGCTGCATTTGCTACTAGGAGACCCTCAAGATTGGGTCTATGGGTGTTCTTTCATAGAAAGGGTGTGGGAGCATCATTGATCCTCATCTAAAATCTCAGCTACTCCCTTCGGCACCTCCCAGCTAGCTATATGTAATTCTGCTCCTACTGCATGTGTTCTCGTGTTCCTGGGAGGTGCTAGAGTATATGGTATGTGGAAACTTCACTGATGGGAGGAGAGATTCCATCTAGGCAGTTATGAGGAGGTCATCATACATGTTGGGGACACACTTTCTGGTAATATAACTTCTTTGGTGTCACTTGTGATTCTGTAAGTAAGCCCATTAAATTAATAGGTTAAATTAACAAGTTGAATTTTGGTGGACTTGTACTTCGGTTTGCCATTAGTGCCTTATGTGGGGGGAACAGATGTCTCTCCAGAGAAAAATTCCTGCAACACCAAGCACTCAGGAGGTAGACACAGGAGGATCAGGAGTTTAAGGCCATTGAAGCCAACCTGAACTATATGAGATCCTACCACAGAAAACCAAATTATTCAATTAATTGCATTAAAGTAAAATTGGGGTGGAGAGTTGCTTGTATTACAAGCCTGGATACTAAAGTTCAGATCCCTAGTACCCCCGTAAAATTTCCCTGCATGATGGCCTATAATTCCAGACTGAGGAAGGGGAGACAGGTTTTACTGCTCTCTCACTCTAGAGAAATCAGTTTAAATGGATCAAAACCTTAGTGTAAGACCTGAAAAAAAGTATTAGGGGGAAAACAAAGAGGAAACATTTGATATAGGGTAGGCAATGACTTTCTTAAAAGTACTCCAAATAATCCAGAAAATAATAGTAAAGTTTGACAAATGGAGCAGTAATCTCCACACCTCAGAGGCAAAGGTGAGAGGATCACTTGGAGTTCCAAGGCAGCCCTATAGAGACCCTGTCTCAAGAACACAAAGCAAACATAATAAAAACAAGTGGGATTGAAAAATTTTTAAAGTTTCTGCAAAGCAAAAGAAACAATTAAGAGATAGCCTAGAGGATGAGAGAAAATCTTTGCCAGCTCTTCATTTAACAGAGGATTAATGTCAAGAACATTAAAAGGTTGGGGAGATTGCTAAGTGGTTAAAGGTGCTTGCTTGCAAAGCTTGTAAGGTCAGGTTCAATTCCCATCCACTCATGTAAAGCTACAAGTGTGTTTATCTTTTTATCTTTATTATCCATAATTAGATACATTGAATGAGCAAATGATGTGTTGGTATCCCCAGTTCCCCAATTTCCCTGCTCCCTGTCCCCAATCAGCTGGATATCCTCCTCCGTGGGTAGTGTGGATCAGTCCATGGGGCAGGGGATTATGGATAGCCTAGGAGTTAACCCGGTTCTACCCCCGCTTTGTATGTTGTTACTGAGGGGGGCAACATCTCTGGATATTCCCCCCCACCATGGCTCTTAAAATCTTTCCACCCCATCTTCCGCTCAGTTCCCTGAGTCATGGTGGGTGAGTTATTAAGGCTGCTTTATTGTTGAGGTCTTAGGGGTCTCTGTACTTCTGCTTTAGGTTGTGTTGAAAATCGTTGGTGTCTGTCTCGCTGGCTTATCCTGGGTTGACTGATGGGCTGTGGTCATAGGTCTCTTGTTTATCCCACCACTCTCTGTGGGGCTCCATGGCGGAGCCTCCATGGTAGGTCTGGGTTGCCTCATCTCTTGCCAGGATGTCAGCTATCGGCCAATGGCTCGTTGGTAGGGTTGGAAGAGCCACAGCTCTCCTGCTACCTTGAAAGGTGTTTTCAGCAGCAGTAACAAGAGGCCATGACAAGCTCACACACACACACACACACACACACACACACACACACACACACACACACACACTGAGGCAAATAAATTTAAGAAATGGTTAAAAATTTTACAAAAAAAAATGTAAAGAGCTAAACACCAACTCCTAACAAATACAATCAGTAAATGAGCGAATGAACCAATAGTCCTCAAAAGAAATAAAAATGGACCAATAAATAACTGAAACATTGTTCAACATCCTTAGCACTCAGGGAAATGCAAATCAGAACTACGAGAAGCCTAGGGTGGTGGCACATGCCTGTATTCCCAACATTCAAGAGGCAGTGGAGGAGAATCAGGAGTTCAAGGTCATCCTCTGCTACCTAACAAGCTGGGTCACAGGAGAAAAAAAGAATAACAAATGGTGGTGACTATGTGGGGGGAAGAGATTCTTTATATACTGTTGGTGGGATTGGGGAGAATGTAAATTAGCACAGTATGGGTGTCAGTATGGAAGGGCCTTAAAAAACTAATGGCTCAGCGGTTAAGCACTTGCCTTAAAACCAAACGACCAGAGTTAGATTCCCAGTACCCATGTGAAGCTAGATGCACAAAGTGGCAAATGGATCTGGAGTTTGTTTGCAGTGGCTGGAGGTCCTGACATGCCCATTCTCTCTCTCTCTCTCTCTCTCTCTCTCTCTCTCTCTCTCTCTCTCTCTCTCTCTCTCTCTCGGCGTGTGTGTGTGTGTGTCCTCTACTTGCAAATAAATAAAATATTTTAAAAACTAAAAATAAAACTAAAATAAACTTAATTAAAAATAGAAATATGACCTAGCTATACCATTCCTTGGTATATTCTCAAAGAACCCTAAAACAGAATACCACAGAGATACTTTGATATCCATGTTTACAGTGGTACTATCTTTTTTTTTCAAGGTAAGGTGTAACTCTAGCCTAGGCTGACCTGGAATTTACTATTTAGACTCAAGCTGGCCTTGAACTCACAGGGATCCTTCTCTGTTGGCCTCCTCAGTGCTGGGATTAAAGGTGTGTGCCACCAAAATCAGCCCTGTGGTACTACAAATAATAGCCAGATTATAGAATCAGTTTGGATGCACATCAATAGATGAGTATAATACACACACACACACACACACACACACACACACACACACACACACAATGGAGTCTTATAAGAACACAATCTTGTCATTTTCAGGAAAACTGTATTGAACTAAAGATTCTCATGTTAAGTGAAATAAACCAGAATCAAAATGACAAATAAAGGTAAGTGGGATGGTGCAGGCCTCTAATCCTACCAGTCAGGAGTCTGAAACAGTAGGACTAGGAGTTGAAGGCCAGTCTCAGATAGTAATGAGTTCAAGGTCATCATGGGCTTCATGAGAACCGCCCCCCCCAAAAAAAAAACAACAAAAAGACAAATATAACAATGGTGTGGTACTTTACACCTCTAATCCCAGCACTCTGGAAGCTGAGGCAGGAGAACCACAGGTTCCAGTCCATCTGGGTTACACAGTGAGTCCCAGGACAGTCTGGGCTATTATGTAAGACCCTCTCTCAAAACAAACAAACAGTAGCTGGAGAGATGTCTTAGTGCTTAAAGGTGATTGCTTGCAAAACCTGATGGCTTGGGTTCGATTCCACAGTACCTGCATAAAGCCAGATGCACAAAGTGGCACATGCATCTGTAGTTCATTTGGAGTGGCTAGAGGCCCTGACATGTTTGCTCTCTCTCTACCTCTGCAAGTAATTAATTAATTTTTTTGTTTTTGTTTTTCGAGGTAGGGTCTCGCTGTAGCCCAGGCTGACCTGGAATTCACTCTGTAGTCTCAGGCTGGCCTCAACTCACAGCGATCCTCCTACCTCTGCCTCCTGAGTGCTGGGATTAAAGGCGTGAGCCACCACGCCCGGCTTAAATAATTAATTTTAAAAAACAACCAAACAAGCTATCAAATACAAACAAAGCTGTCCAAAACATAGTACATGATACACATAGATGAAAATGTCCTAATGAGGGCTGAGATGGCTCAGCAGTTAAGGTGCTTGCTTGCAAAGCCTAATGACCTGGGTTCAATTCCCCACTACCCACGTGAACTATATGCACAAAGTGGCACATGCATCTGGAGTTCATTTGCAGTGGCTACAGGCCCTGGCACACCCACACACTCTGTGTCTCTGTGAGTATCTCTCTGCTTGTAAATAAATAAATAAGTAAAATATTTTTAAAAATAAAATGTCATAATGAAACCTATTATTTTGTACAATAAATATATGCTTTAACAAAGAATTGGCTGGGCATTGTGGTGCAAGCCTTTAATCCCAGCACTAGGGAGGCTGAAGTAGGAGGAGCTTCGTGAGGTTGAGGCCATCTTGAGACTACAAAGTGAATTGCAGGTCAGCCTGTACTAAAGTGAGAATCTACCTCAAAAAAAAAAAAAAAGAAAAAGAAAAAGAAAAAAAAAAAGAAACAAGAATTTGAGAGCTTGAGAGATTGCTCAGTGGTTAAGGTGCTTGCTTGCAAAACCTAATGATCCAGGTTCAATTCTCCAGTATCCACATAAAGGTGGCACATGCATCTGGAGTTTGTTTTCAGTGGCTGGAGGCCCTGGTGTGCCCATTCTCTCCCCCATCTGTCTTTTTGTGTCTCTCTGCTTGAAAATAAATAATGAACGAATAAATAAATAATAAAATAAAATAAAAGGAATTGGAACTTAAATGTGCCCAGGGGATGGATCCTAGAGCCCAGTGCTCTGCACACAGGCCTACATAGTATCCATCTGAGGTTCTAGCTAGGAACTTTATCAGAGTAAAGGCTTGTGTGCTGAGTGAGCACATATATGCACATAGTATGTGTGCAAGATCATGGAGAAACTACACATTACATGCTTTCAATGTGTGTATACAGAAGTGTTTATATTGAAAATGCATGTTGCCTGTGCATGCTGCGTGTAAACATTATGAAGAAATGTGTCTGTCTGGAGTGTTCGTGTCCTGCTTATGGTCTCAGTGTGTACAGATCTTTTATAGTTTTGTTATATTTTTTTATTTGAGAGAGAGGGAGAGAATGGACACGCGCCAGGGTGTCAGGTTCCTGCAAATGAACTCTAGACGCATTTGTGCTTCTGGGTTCATCTGGGTACTAGGGAATCAAACAGGCCAGAGGGCTTTACAAGCAGTCATCTTTAACTGCTGAGCCATCTACTCAGCCCCAGTGTGTTTGTGTGCACGCTGTGTAAAAACTGTTGTGTGTATTGCATATGCACGCTAACGTGCAGGTGGTGCGAAAAGTGATGTGCATCGCATGGACACGTTAATGCGCATGCGCGCGCCGGGTGAACTGGCGCTCCTGCCAGTGCACGAAGATTCCATTGGGCGCACTGAGGCTGTGTGAGAACTGCGCGCACTGTGAGGGCGCGTGCGCATGCGGACACACGCGCTCGCGCTCCGTTGCGGCGCGACGGACTGAGGAGTGCGCCTGTGCGGCTGGCGCATCCTGATGGAGCACAATAATGGTAACGGAGCGAGAGCCCAGTCCGAAGGGGCTGCCAGGGGCTCTCAGCTCTCGGAGACGACGACTGAGACGAGCACGGGGAGCTCCTGTCAATCCCCGTACCGACCTGCAGGTACCGGTCCCTCAACAGAGTCGGGGCGCCGGAGGGCCGCGGACCCCCGGGGGCTGGCTCGGCCAGGCCGCACCTGGTCGCGGTGGGGGTGGGGCGGAACTCGGGTAAACGCCCTTGCGTTCGGCCTGGGGTCGCTGGGACTGCGTTCCCCTCGCCGGGCGGGCGGCAAGGTCCCCTTCTCACGGTTGGTCTGGGTGAGTGGGCCGCTAGCAAGCATGGAGCTCAGGGCCCGAGGGGGCTTCTGGGAGGCCGGCCCTGAGGGCGTGAGGGGCACGGAGGGTGTCCCCTCTGTCCTTGAAAACGCGCATCAGCGCTATCTGCAGCCCGTGACCAAGGGCGCCCTGCTTTGCGATTTGGGGGTGTCTCAGGTGCCAACACCTTTGTGTCACACACCAGCAGCAACGGAGAGAGGGGATAGCGGGTCTCAGGAGGGAACCCCACCTCCCCGCACCTCTGAGGTCTAGGTTAAGCTAACCCGGCGACGCTGGCCCCCTCACTTGGCAAAGTGGCGAATGTGTCTTCAAGTCCACGAGGCTGCAGCTGAGAAACATGGGGTGCAGGTCCCCATCCTGAATACCCAAGGGGATAATGGAAGGACATTGAGAAGAATTTGATAAGTCTTGCATCATCTGGTGATAACCTTCTGTAATGTGGTTGAAGAGTAATGCAGGGATGTAACTAAGGTGAATAATGATTTCCTGATTTTCATTACATCGCCCCTTTTTTAAAGCTAGCCTTTGCATGGTTTGGGGAATTAGCACATCTTGTAAATATGAGTGTTTTATGTATAAGGTGGAGCGAGAAAACTAAAGACATATGAAAAAAAGTGGTGTTGAGCATTTTTATTGTTGTTTGCTTGATTGTTTTGAGACAGGAGATCTCTGTGTACCCCATGCTGGCCTAAACCCCTGCAGTCCTGTACACTATCACTCTTAGCTTGCAAATGTTCTTTTAGTCACTTAAAACACATTTGCCATGATAGACAGGAGCATTTTCAGATTGGGCTTTTTGTTGTATCATTCATAGAAGGGAAGGGAATGGCTAAAATTATTTCCAGTTTGTGTTTTTATCATGCTTTTATAAAATGCAGAACTTAATAAAATGTTACAGGGTAGTGATGTAAGTACCTTGTAAATCTGTACTTCTGTCTTCATCATTTTTGCTTGAGAAACTCAGTCTACATTTGGTTAAAAGTACCCAGAACCTACCCACTAGAACTAGCCATCACTGGATCTGGGGACCCTGTACAATAAAAGATCAGAAAATGGAGGTATTTTTAATTTGGTTAAGAATTTAAATAATAGGCTATTTAGATGTTTCATATACTGATGAGAGACTGTAAAACACTGTATGGTTGGGTGTCTTTTTAAATCTGAGATTTTAATTTACTTGAAGGGATTTGAGGGGGAATTATTTTTCATTGCTCTGTTGCTATGATGGAACTATTTTATTTTGAAGTCCTAAAAAATAATTTATATAACCTACACTGAACATATGGAGGATTGATCTAGCAACATACTTGGTAATGCCATCAAGCTGTATGAAAGAGAACAAATAAAACCTTGTAGCTTTATTTTAAGGGGAGATTGATTTTGCATGTGTGTAGGTGTGTGTCATAAGAGTCTTACTATGTAACTCAGGCTGTCCTTGAACCCTTGATCCTCCTGCCTCAGTTCCCCATGTAGCTAGGTCTACAGGGTGCACACCCACATAAAGGGGGATTTTTTGCATGTGGATGTGTGTATGATGTACATACATGTTCATGTATGTGTAGACACACATGCAGGTACATGTGCGCATGTGTGTACAGGTGGAGGCCAGAAGTTGATAACAAGTATCTTCCTCAGTTTCTCTCTACCTTATTTATTGAGGCAGATCTCTCACTGATCCTGGAGCTCACTGATTCAGCTAGTTTATCTAGCCAGCTTGCCTTGGGGATCTGCTTATCTCTGCCTCCTAAGCACTGGGATTACAGGCATGTGCCACCATAACTGGCATTTATATGGGTGCTGGGGATCCAAACTCAGGTCCTTATGCTTGTGCAGCAAGCACTTTACTAATTGAATCATTTGCCCTAGCCTAAGATCTTTTTATAGTCTAATTTTTAATCTAAAATGTTTTTGTATACAAAATAATGGGTTACATCATTACATTTTAATATATGTATATCATTGTAATTAGCTCATATTCATCTTCCATTACACTCTCATCCCTTCTCCCTTTCCCTAGTCACCTTCCTTCCTCTAAATAGACCCTCTCCTGATTTCCTGTCTTGTACATATATATTTAATATAGATTATACATATGGGAGAAGACATGCAATATTCATCCTCTCCCTAAGCAGGGATTCTTTTTTTCTTTATTTTTACTTTTCTTTCCTTATTTTTCACAGAAAGTCTTAGCAAGGCTGTCCTTGAATCCAGATGTAGCTTAGGCTGACCTTGAACTGGTGGTGATACTGGTATTCCTGCCTCTTGCTTTGATTGCTGAGGTTACAGGCATGGGCCACTACATCTGGTTCCCTGGGGGTGGGGGAGTCACAAATATAATTGAATACCTTGTACTAATATTAAGGTTAGATTAAAGGCTGGGGCTATGGCTTATTTTTTTTTTTGGCTATGGCTTATTGATTGAATGCTTGCCTAGTATTTTTGAGGCCCTGACTTCAATCTTCAGTATCTAAAATAAGTAAATTTTTTTTTCAGGTTTCCAGGTATCTTTAAATAAGTCGATTTTTTAAATCGTTGCACTATCTATTATAGCTAGGAAATGGAGCCAATCTACATGTCCATCAACAGATGAATGAATCAGGGTGTGGTAGTGCATGCCTGTGATCATGGCATTTGGGAGGTGAATGCTGAAGGATTAAGTATTCAAGACTATCTTTGGCTACATAGGGAACTCAAAGCCAGTCAGGGCTACATGACACCGGTCTCAAAAACAAAAAAAATCACTCAAAAATCAAACCAACCAAAAAAAAATAGATGCATAAAGAAAGAGTGGTATATACATACAATGGAATTTAGTTCAGCTATATAGAAAAATGAGATCACACAAGAAAATATGTGGAAGATGAATGTCACATTTTCTCTTATAGGCAGATTCTAGATTTAATTTTCAAAATTATGTGGTATTTGAGCATTGTGTGAGTGCAGGCTGGCATGTAGCATAGAACATGTGCAGAGATCAGAGGGCAACTTTGGGGTAGGTTTGGAGACAAAGTCTCCTTGTTCACTGCTATTCCTATAAGCTTCTGGGAAATTGTATCTCTGCCCTTCCTTCTTAGCATAGGTTCACTGGGATGACAGAATCCTGTCATACATTCTGGTTTTCTGTGTGTTCTGGGAATTCAAAGTCATATACTCAGAGTTGGGGGGCAAACACTTTATCCATTGAGCCATCTCCCAGGCCCAAGATCCCAAATTTAATTTTTAAAAATATTTTATTTATTTATTTATTTGAGGGGCGGAGGGAGGGAGGCAGGGAGGCAGACAGAGAATATGGGCGCACCAGGGCCTCCAAGCCACTGCAAATGAACTCCAGACACATGCGCCCTCTTGTGCATCTGGCTGTATATGGGCACTGGGGAATCGAACTCTGGTCCTTCTGCATTTCAGGCAAACGCCTTAGCCGCTGAGCCATCTCTTCAGCCCCCAATTTTAATTTTTTAAAAAGATTTATTTCTTTATAAACCAGAGAAAGAGAGAGCGTGAGTGTGTGTGTGCATGTTCCAGGGCTTCCAGCCACATTGCAAATGTTAAATAAATATGTGAAACTAATAAATACAGATAAGGAAATGTTCTTGTAGCTGATTTCTTTTCTCCAGATTCCTTAAACCCTTTATTAAGTAGTGGTGTGTCCTTGTTTCACAACAGTACCTTAATATGAGCTACTAATTTAGGAAAACATCAGAATTTTAAACTATGTAACTATTTGTGTTCCATGGAGCTATAGGCCCAAATAGGCTGGTGCTTTTCACCAGCCTGTAGCTCACAGAGCTGGGTTCTGCCATACCCCTTTAGGGGGAAGATGTGGACCCCACAGGGAGCACCTTCCCCTCAAAACTCTCTTGACTAGCTTCCTCCCTCTCACACACACAGAATATCCCACCAACTTTCTTAGGTATGTTTAGACCTTGGCGGATGTAGCTGAGTCACACCTGCTTTCACTTCTTGTCTCTGTAGCTCAGTGGGTTAGGCAGTGGCCTTCGCTCTCTAGCTCTGTGTCTCTGTGTAGGCTGGAACTGTCTGAGTTGACAGTTCCTGGTTTGGACCAGAGTACAGAAGCTACAACAGCTGGTGGGAAGCCTGGGGAGAAAGCTGTGGGGCTGTTGAGAGGGTATCCAAAGACCCAGGGGTCGAATAGAGGAGAGAGCCACCAGCCTGGGGGCCTATGTGAGAGGAGAGCAGCCAGGCCCAGGAGCTTGTGTTAGAGGAGAGCCTTCCAGATCCACTAGGAGTGGTCTGTCAGGGCAGAAGAGTGGATGGCTGGGTGGTGATCAGAGGAA
This sequence comes from Zapus hudsonius, assembly GCA_004024765.1. Lineage (NCBI taxonomy): Eukaryota > Metazoa > Chordata > Mammalia > Rodentia > Dipodidae > Zapus > Zapus hudsonius. Next base: position 900 of record PVHP010046462.1, on the reverse strand, counting down.
GAGAGGAGCACAGAGTCCACTGGAACCTCTGGAACATTTCTGGTGGGTTGAAAGAGTGGGTGTTAGGGTGGGGACCAGAGGGAAAGAGAAGTACAGAGGCCCCTGGAATCACCGGCAGGGGTCTGATAGGGCAGAGAGGCTGATGTCTGGGTGGGCGACAGAGGTAAAGAAAGAGAAATGCTACTGGGACCATCAGAGGGTCCTTGTGGGGGAAAAGTGTGGTGGCTAGGTGGCATATGGAGGTAAAGAGTTCCCTGTGCAAGCGAGGAGAGCCATGGGGTGTGGGTACCTGTGGGAGGGAAGAAGGCCACGGTAGACTAGAGGCCTGTTGGAGGGAGGCGGTCTACAGGTACCTATGGGAGGGAGGAGGGAAACAGGAGAATAAAGGCCTGTAGGAGGGAGGGGGAAAAGGGTATATATGGGAGGGAAGAGGGCCATGGGAGAGTAGAGGGCTGTAGGAGGGAGGGGGTTTACACCTACCCATGGGAGGGAGGAGGGCCATGGGACATTAGAGACCTGTAGGATGGAGGGGGTTACAGGTACCTATGGGAAGGAGGAGGGGCAGAGGAGAGTAGAGACCTGTTGGAGGGATGGGAGCTACAGGTACCTATGGGAGTGAGGAGGACCACTGGAGAGTAGAGGACTATAGGAGGGAGGGGGTACAGTTACCTATGGCAGGGAGGAGGGCCATAAAAGAGTAAAGGCCTGTAGGAGGGAGGGGGCTACAGGTACCTATGGGAGGGAGGAGGGCCATAAAAGAGTAAAGGCCTGTAGGAGGGAGGGGGCTACAGGTACCTATGGGAGGGAGAAGGGCCATGGGAGAGTAAAGGCCTGTAGGAGGGAAGGGACTGCAGGTACCTATTGCAGGGAAGAGGACCACGGGAGAGTAGAGGGCTATAG
>PVHP010046461.1:0-13293 GCA_004024765.1 Zapus hudsonius | reverse complement strand
AACTTTGATATCCATTCATCCAGGGATGGGCATTTGGGTTGATTCCAATTCTTTACTCTTATGAATTGAGCTTCTATAAACATGGCCAAGCAAATGTCTCTATGCTTTGGCGAGGAAACTTGGGGGTAGATGCCCAGTAGAGGGATAGGTGGGTCCACCGGTAGCTCTATATCCATCCTGTTTAGGAGCCTCCACACTTCTTTCCAAAGTGGTTGTACAAGTTTGCATTCCCACCAGCAGTGAATGAAGGTGCCTTTTCCCCCACATCCTCACCAGCATCTATTGTTGGTAGACTGTTTAATGATTGCCATTCTGACTGCAGTAAGATGGAATATCATTATTGGTTTGATTTGCATTTCTCTGATGATTAATGACATTGAACATTTTCTCAAATGGGAGTTGGCCATTTGTATTTCTTCTTCTGTGAATTCCCTGTTGAGTTGAGTTCCCCATTTTGTGAGAGGATAATTGATACTTTTTATTTAATTTTTTTAGTTTTTTGTACATTCTACATATTAGATCTCTATCCATGTTATAGCTGGCAAAGATTAACTACCAGTTTGATGGTGGTCTACTGGCTTTGAGTATGGTATGCTTGTCTTTATTGAAGCTTGTTAGCTTGATGAGATCCCATTGGTTAAGTGATTGTTGCACTTCCTGGGCTATCAGAGGTTTGTTCAGGAAGCTTTTCCCTATTCCTATCTCAGAGAGAGTTCCCTCAATTTTTTCTTCCAGGGTTTTCAGAGTTTCAGGTCTTATGTTGAGGTCTTTGATCCATTTGGAGTTGGGTTTTGTGTATGATGAGAGGAGAGGGTCTAGTTTCATTTTCTTGCAGGTATTTATCCAATTTGTCCCTTGATTCCCTTTCTGTATACCTTTTTTTTTTCCTTTTTGGGGACAGAGAAATGGGAAATGGGGGTATCATCACAAGATTTGTTCATACAATGTATCTAATTATTGATAAAAAACTGAGTGTGATATTCCCTAACATCATATATAAGATTAATTGCAAGAAAAACATGAAAGAAACATAGTATGGCTTATGCACAGCAGGTTCTTTCCAGAACAGATGTATATAACTTAGGAGGTCATATGGGTCAATCACAGTTTAAACCAAAAAAAAAAAAACAGGTGTTGGTGATTGATATACTCTTAATTTTATGGTAGCTAATGCTAAAATCCTTTTGATTTAATAAAATTAATCATAGCCATGATGCATTACTTTTCTCATCACTGTGACAAAATACCTGACAAAAGCAACATAAGGAAGGAAAGATTTCTTTTAGTTCACATTTTACATTTTTATTTATTTATTTACAAACATAGAGACAGAGAGAGAGAGTGGGTGCACGAGGGCCTCTAGTACTGCAAAGGAACTCCAGACACATGTGCCACTTTGTGCATCTATGTTTATGAAGGTACTGGGGAATTGAACCCAGGCGCCTTAACTGCTGAGCCATCTCTCCAGCCCTCACATTTTGAGGGCATAGTCCATTGTGGCAGGGAGGAAGTGGCTGCTGGCTGTGTCAGCAGGAGGACAAGACAGCTGGTCATATTGCGAATGCAGTCAGAAAACAGATAGATGAATAACAACGCTCGCTCACTTTCTCCTTTTCATTAGCCAGTACCCAGCCCATGGGCTGGTGCCACCCACATTCACAGTGAGTCTTCTATTCTCAGGCAATCCTCTCTAGAGTCACCCTCACCAACAAGGCTACAGCTGTGTCTCCTAGGAGATTGTAAATTCCATCAAATTGGCAGTCAAAATAAGCCATCACACATTAATTTGCAGATTGCCTAACCCATTGTTTCTCAATCCTCTTGCAGCTAAACTGCAGGGAGATGGAGAGAAGTTAGAAATTAAAGCAATTTCTCTGCCCCTTACCCTGCACCTCCCAGTCTCTTATCCATCTTCCCATTCTATCCAATTGGCCTTGCCCTTCACATCACATGACTTCCAATGTGGCATGGGCTGTAACTCTTAATTGATCAAGCAGAAAAAATACTTTGAGGACAGAGACAGTCAGGTGTGGGGATATAGCTCTGTGGTAGAGTACCTATGTAGCATGTATGAGGCCCTTGGTTCAATATCCAGTATGGTCACAAAAGAAAAGAAAAAGGACACTCAGGGAAAACCTATTTGCAAGGGAGTCTGCCAACAATTAGATCATGATAATTGAAGCCTGATATTTGTAGAGAAGATTCAAAAGAAGCCATTGGTAAGCTAAGTTCCAGTGGTAACCACCTCACTTCTCCCATGATACAATTTTTTAAAAGTCTTTCCACCTCTCTAAACTGTTTTCTTTTTTTTTCCAGTAGAATTTTGGGACAATGTGGTTATATTTGTGAAGGTGTTTTATGATTACAAAATTCTATATACGTGTTAGACAGTGAACACAGGCTATCATTATCATGTATATAGTATGAAAGCAAAGAGAGACCATGATTTCTCCTTGTAAAGCCCCACATCCTCCTTGCCAACCCTTGGGCTTCACCAGCTTTCTCCAGAACTCCATTTCCTCAGCTCCGCACTCTTTTGTGATTGTTTTTTCTTATTCAAACTCATATCATCATAACATGGGAAGAAAGCAGCCAGATTTTTCACTGGACTGTGACATGAGTTGTAATCACATGCTGGTTCTGGCTACAGCTGGAAATGCTCAGTTAACTTTCTTTCCTTTAGTTTGTAGTTGAACGCCTTGAAAGCCACTCCTAAAGGAGAAAAATGGAAAATAATTCCAGGCACTTTCTTTGTCTAAGATCTTTTTCTACCAACCACAGACTATTCCCACCAAGGAGAATTTAGGAAGCCTTTGTAGCTGAAACTGTTGGAAATTACATTTCTATTAAAAGCTTTCTGTGGCTAGATATATCCACCCCAGTTATGTGATGCAATAAACTTATTCACAGACATAAAACTATGACATAAAGTGGCATTAAAAATCTTCCACTCACTGTTAACAAAATGCAGGTATACATTTCCTGTGGATGTCATTTGGCAGTTTGTTCTGTGGCCTCTGCATCTAAAAGTTCTTCTCCACCAAGCTTTGCTGCCCTGTTTTGGAAAATGGGATTTCCAGACTGTATGACCATTTGAGATGTGATAGTTTCTACTTTCTTTGTTTTCATTACTGAATTTAGGAGTACCAGTTTTTCTCTTCTGTAATGATTTTTTTTAATCTACTGGTTACATAGACTGTTAAGGCTGCACATTGCATATACTAGATCAATCAAGAAAGCCCAGCCACCCAAGCCATGATTTGGGGTTCTAGGTTAAGAGCTATCACCTCTATTACGAATGGTTAAATTGATTCATAGTTCATAGAAGCCATTACTGGGGATGTTGCTTAAGTACTAAAGGGATAAAATAAAAAGAAAGAATCAAAAAGAGTAGAGAGCATTATATTTTGAAAAAAACCCTATGGCCCAATTTTTCCAAGTAAACTACAGACAAAAGAAAAGAGATAACAATGTAGCAAGTAGTGGAATGCTTGTCTGGCACACATGAGGGCCTAGGTTCAATCCTTAGGACCACAATATATATATGTTTTGCTGCACATGGGGCTCACATTTGTAATCCTACCATTTAGGAGGCAGAGGCAGATGGATTGAGGATGTAGTTCCAGACTAGTCAAAGCTATAGAATGAGACTTCTGTCAAAATAAAGAAGGAGACAGACATACAGAAAGGAAGGCAAGCAGGAAGGAAGACATATAAGATCCAGCTTTGTCTCACTGAAATTACCTGATTCTATGAACTTGTCAGAGTTTGAGTTCTCATTTACTTTTGAAAATACGTCTTAAATACTGAACAGAATGCTAGCAGAATCGGTGGACATGAAAAGACGTATTTAAGATTTTTGCCCTGGTCCTTGGGCAGGTCGTGGGTATTTCTTCTGACAAGTGAATGAGTTTGAGTGAAAAGAAATGTCAAGTTGTGCCTGAGCTCCAGAGGCCTCTCCATTGTGTGGGGATCTAGTGCCTGGGAGTCAGTGACCCTAGCTCCCAATGCTCTTGCTCTCATCTTCCAGGAAACAGCATCCTGCACTCAGCTGCCGACAGTGTGACCAGTGCGGTGCAGAAGGCAAGCCAGGCCCTGAATGAGCGTGGAGAGCGGTTAGGCCGAGCAGAGGAAAAGACAGAAGACATGAAGAACAGTGCCCAGCAATTTGCAGAAACTGCACATAAGGTGAGCCAGCAGAGGGGTTTCTGCTCTAGGTTATCAGAGCATTATAATGCCAAGAAACTTTACTTGAGCGTTTCTGGTGACAGGAGGTATAAAGTCAAGCAGCTTTACCAGTTTCCATATGGGATTCAACTTACCAGAACCATGAAAAAATTTTTTCTTGTACCTGGTTTCTGTGGTCATTTTCTGTCTGTTCCTTTCTCTAACTTTCTGACCTTGACTTTTTAGGAAATATGATTAATCTTTAGTTCCTGCCCAGTTCAGGGCTCAAGTTTCAGGACACAGGATGAAGGAGAACTGAAACCAGGTCTCAGGATATCTCTGCCCTTGACCACAGCCTGAAAGAATCCTTGATGGACTTGAGACTATTCAGACTTCCTTGTCCAAATCCATCCCTTATGTGTCTGCTATCCTGTCTCCTTATCTCTTCAGGCACAAAGCATGCTTTCCCCTCTCAGGATGAGAGTGTGTGTTGTCTCAGGCCTCCATTCTGAGGCCTAAGCTGAAGCAGATTGCTGCAGAGCTGCCTGCAACACTCTTTCCTGGGGTTTTCCCATTTCTGGGGATCCCCTCCTGTGTTACAGTAGCTTTTCCTTCTTTCCTTCTCTTAAGATCTATAATCTTTCTCATCTTTAGAAAAAAAAATTTTAAAGATTCTCTCTTGCCCCTGAACTCAGAGAATGGCACTTACCATGTGTAATAGTTCCCTTCTCTTTGCCAGGATAAATCACCCGACCAAAAAAAATCTGATGGGAGAAAAGGTTTTATTTTGGCTTACAGTCTCTAGGGGAAGCTTCATGATAGCAGGAGAAAGCATAGCATGAGCAAAGGCCGGGCATCTCCTGTGGGAAATGAGGAAAAAATGAGAATATCAAAGTTCTGGCAAGGGAAGGGGGAGCAAGCTAAAACACCCCTAAACCCACTCCAGCCACGTACCTTCTTTAGCAAGGGTTCACCTCCTGTCATAGGCAGCCACATGTCACTGGGATGAATCTCCAAACCAGGCACAATTTTGGGGAGGAAAGAATTTATTGAAGTGATCCAAGGGAAGTAAAGGAAAACGCTTGGCCCCCTTTCACAGATCCAAGCAGAGACAGAGACAGCACCTCCAGAAGCCAGCAAGCACACTCCTAACTAGCAAACAAGAGGAACTCCAGGCTTGAGCTCAGACTGCTTTTTGCATATGTATAGCTAGAACTCCAGACGAACCCCAGAAACACCTTAGGGCTGAACCCTAGGATCTGGCCAAGGTGACACACCTCCTCCAACCAGAAATGGTTGGAAACAATTTACAATTATGATAAACTTTTGAATCTATTGGGGGGCATTATTCAAACTACCACACCTCCTAAACTGCACCAGCTTGCAACCAAGCATTCAAAACACACGAGTATATGGGCAACATCTGATTCAAATCACCACACCATGTTTATTAGTTATTTTTCTCATTGTTGTAACCAAGTCCCTGACAAGAAGCACCTTAAGAGAAGAAGGATTTGTTTTGGTTTATATTTCAAGGAGATAGAGTTCATTTTGGCAGGGAAAATAGCAGGGTAAAGAGGCTGGTGGTCATGTTGCATCTACAGTCAGAAAGCAGAAAGTAGTGAATTCTCAGAATCCTAGCCTATGTGATGGAACCTCCCACTTCAATGAACCTAATCTAGAGACTCCACCACAGATATGCACAGAGATTTGTCTCCTAGGGGATTCTAGATCTAATCAAGTTGGCAGTAGAGATTATCCATCACAAATCCACTGCTTGCCAACTTGACATATAAGCATATCACCTTTAAGACATAACCTTCAACACATGCTCACCATGGCTATTTCATGCTGCAAAATGCATTCAATCCAGCTTCAAAAATCCCCATAGTCTTTAAGAGCTCCAACACTGTTCAACATCTAAATGCAGAGTCTCTTCTGAGACTCAGCAGTCTTCTAACTGCAAACCCTTTTAACATCACAAAACAAATTACATACTTCCAAAATACAGGGTAATAAAAGAAGCATTTTCATTCCAGAAGGAAGGGATTGGGGCAGAGCAAGGACAGATCAGACCAAAGCCCAGCTAGCAAAGACTGAGTCCTACAGCTCCTGGTCCGTCATCTGGCTGGTGATGGAATCATCTGTGTTAAGTGACTTGAGACTCTCCCATCCTTGCAGCTCTAACACCTGCAGCACACACAGCTTCTCTCTTGTGCTGGCTCTGCACATGCAGCGTTCCTCGGCACATATCCTATGGCCCTCACAACTTCAACATCCTGGAGTTTCTGTTGCAATTTAGGCCTTACCTTTACACATTGACACAGTGACATCTCACAGCTTCCTTGCAGGATCTTTGACCTTGCCACGCATTGCCTGGTCTCAGAGGCTCTCTAGAACACACCTTCAATCCTGTGTCCTTAATGTCTGTGAAACCAGTCGCACGTAGATGATGCCAAGTTTCACTGCCTGCTGAAGAGGCAGCCTCGCCCCTTTTCCAGCCCTGTTGCAGTTGCTTAGGCAATGGTTCCAATCCTGGAATCCTTTCAGCAGCCTTCTCAGTTTAGGCTCTGTGGTGATTTTAATTAGGTGTCCCCAGAAACTCGTGTGCTTTCAATGCTTGGTTCCTAGCTGATGGAAGTTTGGGAGGTACAGCTTTGCTGCAGAGGTGTTTTGATGGGGATGGACCTTGAAGTTTATGAGCCCTAGCTTGCCAGTGTTAGTTTGGCTCACTCTTCTGTTGCCATTTTCCACCAGCTGTGGCAGAGGTGGTGCTCCAGCCACTCCTCATGCCCTGTGATAACCAGCCATCATCATGAAGCTTCCTTTCAAGACTGTAAGCCCCCCCACCCCTCAAAAAAAAAAAAAACCCTTTCCTCTCACCATTTGCTTTTGGTCAGATGCTTTATCTGACCTAACAATGAGAAGATAATTGCAACAGGCTCTCTCCTGGCAAGTGGATTTCACTCTCACTGAGCCTTCAGTGGATAGGGTCTTGCTCTCAGGGTACCTTTCCTATTGACCCAGTGAAGAGAGTGAGGGTTCTCTTTAATGGTGCAAATTTAACAATTACAAATGCAATTTTTTTTCATCTGCATTCTTCTTGTCTGCAATTTTAAATTTTCTCACATACCTTTCCTCACAGATTTTACGTTTCTCATATCTTTTTGTTCTCAGTGTGGATCAAAATAAAAGCAGTCAGCAGTAACCATCCCAGAGCCTGAATGCTATGATGTCTTGAAATTTGTTCTATCAAAGAAATTAACTCATTACTTTGAATTTAACCTCACTCAAGTTTTCAGGACACAGGCAGAATCAAGCTAGACTCTTTTCAAGAACACAGTAAGAATGGCTTCTAGCCCAATTCCCAATAGAGTCCTTATTCCTCTCTGAAACCTCATGAGCCAGAGCCACGAGCCTCCACTTTCTACATTTCTCTCATTGTTCTGATCTTCTAAGCTCCAGCCAGACTGGTCTACTATACTTTACTTATAGCATCCTATGGTTTTTTGTAGCCAAAAGTTCAAAACTCCCCCACATTTCTCCCACAAACCACTTCTAAAGGCCTCTCAACCAAATGGTCATGTTTATCCCATCAGCAATCCCACTTCTTGGTACTATTTTTCTGTCAGTTACTTTTCTCATTGCTACAGAAAAACACCTGACAAAAGCAACAGAGGAAAGATTTGTTTTCATGGTTGCAGGGGATATAGTGCATTATGGCAGAGAAGGTGGCAGAAATGGAAGGAAGCTGGTCACATTGTATCCACAGTCAAGTCAAAGAGCAAAGAATGCTGATGCTCAGCTAGCTTTCTCCTTTTCATTTAGTCTGGGGCCCCAGCCCATGAGGTGGTGCCTCCTTCCCACCTCAACTAATCTAATCTAGAAACTCCCAAAGAGACTTGCCCAGAAATTTGTCTCTTGACAAATTCTGGATCAAATCAAGTTGATGATGGAGATTAACCACCACAAGACTAGTCATGTACCATGCATGTTCATATTCTTGCTTGAGCACTGTGTCTAAAGCAGTCATAAGTGAGGAGAAGATTGATTACTGTGCTTCAGACCAAAGGGTAGTTCTTTTCTAACTAGTGGTTTGAATTTAGAGTTCCAGAGATGATATCTGCTAGTGATGTACATTGGCCTATCTGGAACTTTAGATATGTTTTTCAGGTGATCTTTTTTTTTTGAGGGGGTGGGGGATAATTAGCTTCAACATCTAAGGAAACAAGAATAGATAGCTTAAAAAGCACAAGAAAAATGTGTTCAACTCTGAGATGGCCTCTCCAGGGTTCACACTTAGGTCTTTTGGGGGTTGTCTCCTCTGCCTTTGCTCCCTGACTCCCCTTCATACCATCCTGCCTGGGTGTGTATAATACAACACAGTCTTATGGCACTTTTGTGTATGGGGTATGGGACCTAAGTGGAGCTCCATGAAGAAGAATTAGCCAAATCCATCTACAAATGAATATAGGCATCCCTGCTGGAGGCCAGGACATTAGATTGCTGAGCTCTTGCAGAGGAAGTAAACTCAGATTCACCCCTTTCTTTCAGCCCCTCCTTTCAATCTCCAGCCTTTGTGTGCACAAGTAATGACATGGAAATGTTTAGAATTCCAGCCCCAGATTCACTTATAACAACAGTGAGTGTGATGATTTAAATGCAAGTGGACAGGGGAAATCTGGGGGAAACATTTAGTGTTGAGTTGGAGAAGAGAAAACTAAAGGGAGGGAACAACTGTTATGTTCCTCACATCTGGAAAAGGTAGGCAATTGTCTTTCATGCCTTCCCACGCAGACTAGAACATCAATAGTTCACTAATAAAATTCCGCTTGAAACACTTTTTTAGGCTAATGATTAAATCATGAACCCAGTTACCAACGAAGCTGTGAAATCATTCTTCCAGAGGTGGAGTAGACAATTCCTGGATGTCAACCATGTAGGCATCTCTCTCAGACATGGTTGTACAAACACCCTAGATGGCCTGAGTTTTTGGCTCGTGCAAGCATTTCCCTGACACAGTGGCCAAGTTTACTGGGTAGTTAAGAAACAATATGATATAGTAGTTAAATCTGGTATTTATATTTAGCTCTGTCACTTAGCATCTGGATGACCTTGGGCAAGTGGTAAATTTCTCCAAGTCCCACTTTTCTCATCAGTGAAATAAAGGCAATTAATAACAATACCCATCTCCAAGGATACTGAGAGAAGAGAACCAAATGAGTTTGAAGCTATTGGCACATTATATAACACAAAATACGAATTGTTTATATTTCCATAAAAAATCACAGTCTGCTAAACCTACTCCATTCAGTCACATGGGCTCTGTAATGGGGCTGGAGAATTATTACTGGCAACAGAAGATTCTCTACTTAGCACTGGAGGAGGAACACAGGCGAAGATTGTATTATTCCACACTCAAGGGAGGTACAACAGGAAAGCCTCCTTCTAAAGTTGATGGTATCTAAACAGAAATCAGCCCTCATGGGACCTGTCAGACCCGAAATTGAAGAGCCCATCTGCAGGGGTTTCTGGCTTTGTCCAGTGGAGAGCCTGTGCCAAGCAATAGTCTGCTCTCAGAGGAGAGGTGTGAGGCAGGAGAGGGGTGAGACAGGAGCAGCTTGCATTGGAGTTGGTTTCCTCCCTGGGAGGCATTCCCAGGGGAGGGGAGAGGGTATAAGCCTGTGACTGTGTTAGAGGGAGTGTGAGACAGTGTCAGAGCTAGACTCTTGGTTTTCTAAAATGAGGATTTGGGCTTATGAATCACCAGCATTGGCAGGACTCCTCACGGGCAGACAGACCTCTTTAGATAAGGTGTGGCTCTTTTCCCAGGGCCCAGGACTGCTGATAGGCTCACCATCAAGATGTCATTTCACTGGCTAAGCCCCATCCAGACCACTGATGAGAGGAGAGTTCGCAGATGGAACCCAGGGCTCCCACCCCCACCCCAAACCAGACATGTGTGACCTTGTTGACTCATGAACAGTAGGCCGTGTTTGTTTACAAGTGGAGGACATGACAGAGCTCTGAGCAGAGAGCAGTCATTCCAAGGGACTGTTCCTCTGAGCTCCCAGATGAATAAGGACAACCAACCCCAAATGGTGTTCTAGTTTTTCCCCTGGGACCCTGCAGTGACCGAGCTATAAAAGAGGATTTTGCAAAACCCTCTCCTCAAACTATGTGGGTGCTTGTCCCCTACAGAAGAGATGGGGGAAGAAAATGCTTTCCCTCCCTTCCCAGCACCCTCCTCACCACAGCTCTGGTTAGCCTGGCTTGAGGAAGTGTGGTTCCTTCCTGAGTTGTGGGCTTGGCATGGTCCCAGCTGTTAGGAAAGTGCAACTCACAGCTAAAGCAGCCGTGTTCACTTTCTCCTGCCCCAAAAAGCACAAGTTTGCAGTGTGTGCCACCCTTTGACAGTCTGCCATAGGCAATGAGTCAGCAGACAAGAGCATTGCTCACCCGTAGGCATCCTCGGATGACATTTCTTGCAGAAAAGAGCAATGATCTTACCTGTTCTGTACAAGCCCACATTTGTGGGGGAAGGAAGAGCATTTTCCATGGGGAAGAACAGCACAGTGCATTGCTACAGCAGGTTGCTTCCTTGGGTCTCTAGACCAGAAGTAAAGCATCTCAGACCTCTTAAATTATTTCTCTGATATCAATAATGATTTTTTACTATCATTATTGGGGGAGTAGGTGACACAGCATTGAAAGACAGTTTCTGTGCAGTATTACAAAAGCAAAATGAATCAGGAGGAAACTGTAAAATATGAAAACTCTTAATACTTGAGTGAACATAAAATTGGGGGCTTTTTTATAGACATATGTACAGTAGGGTTATGGAACTCTTCACGTTGAAGCTCAAGGTCCCACAGCAAACTTGTAGAACTAGTTATCCTGATTTGTTTAGTTTCTTTCTGCTTCGAAGTCTAAGGCTTTTAATTCCCAGAGGAATTTTTAAAAACCAGAATATTCCATTTTCTGGCAAAGTATCTGTATCAGTCTTGCAGGCTACTGAAAACAAAATACCATAAACTAGGTAGCTTAAAAACAAAAATTTATTTCTCACAATTAAGAGGCTAAGAAGTCCAAGATCAAAGTGCTAGATCATATTTCTGATGAGGGCCTGTTTCCTGATTCACAGATGGTGATTTCTCAAGAGTGTCCTGTCATGGTGAAAAGGGAAAGGGGGTTCCCTAGTCCCATTCTGAGGACTCCACCTTCATGATCAAATCTTCTCCCAAGCCCACCTCCTAATGAAGGAAAATAGGAGGAAGCTAGCTTATTTTTGCAGTTTCAGTCAGGGTCTGAGGCCCAGGGGACACCAGGAGATGTCACTCCACATGCTTTCTCTCCTGGCAGAACTAGAATTCGTGTCTGACCAAGACTGATCTAAGGGAAAGAACAGCACTGTCCATACTACAGCTGGTTGCTTCCCTTGGGTCTCTAGACCAGAATGGAAGGGTCCACAGTCTAGCTCACTGGGACCCCAGCCACAGATGTGGATGGACTCTGGGATCCATCCTCCAGATTTATTAATCAATCTGATCATTCCTCTGCCTACCTATAAAGGTGATAGCCCCGCATGGGCCACCTCTCTTGCCTCTTGCCTCATGGCTCTCTGCTTCCTGGGACATTCTTGCTTCCAGCCCCCCATCCTGTCTAGCCTGGACCCCTCTTCCCCCACATGAGTTCCATTCCCTGTCCCCAACCAGCAGTCTAGCTGGGAACCCCTGTCTCTTATTCTTAGCCTCTCCACCAATCTCTGCTGTATTTTTTTTCCTAGTTACTTATATCCACCACGTGTGTATTTAAACTCTGGATTTACCACGTGGGTGTCCTCACTAACTTTTCCCTAACCTTCCTCCATGGTGGATACCATGTGTGTCCCTCCTCTAGGCTCACTCAGTTCCTTCTCTGACTTCCCTTAACGGGAAAGGCCTTGGCAGGAGCCATGTGTGTTTCTCTCATCTAAGATCTCACAGTTTGTTCCCTGATTTCACTCCACAGGAAAACACATAACAAACACAAATGAGTGTTTCTCCTAGATTTCATCTTCCACGCCTAAACTTTCCTCGGAGCTTTCCACGTGTTCTTGGCCCACTCTAATCCTTCCTTGGAAACCAGTGTCTTATAGCTCTCTACACACTCCCAGCTTTAGTCCAGTTTTTTTCCCTAAACTGACACCTTTCCTAAATATGTGCTCCACATAAAAGTGTGTTCTGGCCTTCCTTCCCAGATCCCAATTCCCTTTAAATAAACTCCATAATTTATTCTTCTTGAGTTCATCTTTATTATTTTTCATTAAAGATTAGGAAAGAACCTAAAGTTAGGGGGGTTCATAAATCCAAGAACCCCCCCAACCGCAAAATCCTGAATCACTAATACCATCTCATTGGGAATTAAATTTCAGCATATGAGTTTTGGGGAGACGCAAACATTCACACCGTAATAATGCCTCAAGTAGCAAGCTGCTTGATGGAACTGTATTTCCACAAAGCATAGCTGATCAGGGTGCTGGGGATCCACTTAGCTCCACCCCACATGCCCTGCTGTGAGACCTGGGTCTATCTGTTTGAGCAGGAGCACAATCACTCCTGAAGAATAATGGCTGTGTGTGAATTGGCACAGGCCCATTAGTGGAAAGTTAACAGCTCAATGAATACCAGGACAGCATCCCTTATCAAATATTTATGGTTGGTATTCATTAGGCACAACACTTAACAACTCTTTATTTGATGGGCCAGGCTTCATTGCTGAATAATGTATGAAAACGAGAGGCACAGCCAGAAGTGTAGGCGCTGCAGGAAAGGGTCTCAGAATGTGCCTGAGGAGTGAGACCATCTAAGGAAGGGCCCTAACTCTATCATTTCTGTGTGCGAGACAATAAGCTTTTTAAAATCAAGAGTTATTACAGACTCAAAGACATTGCCTCACTTTGAGTCTCTTCTCATTTACTTTCAGCCTAATTGGTTGAAAATCCAGGCTGGAGAGGAAGTAGATAATTCAGATCCATCTCTCTTCATGCTGTTGAGTTTTCATAGTTCAGGAGACATCAGAAAATATTTACATGTCCAGAGTGTTATTTTTCCTTCATAACTAGTGGTCTGGGATTGACACCTGATC
>PVHP010046460.1:0-13255 GCA_004024765.1 Zapus hudsonius | reverse complement strand
ATTATTTTGGCTTATCGGTTATTATTTTGGTTTTATTTTTTTTAAACAAGGTTTATAGAGCCCAAGATGGCCCCAAGCTCACTATGTAGCCAAGATGACCTTGATCTCTTGATTCTCGCAAGTGATAGGATTATGGGGGTGTACCATCACGCCTAGAGTTTCTAACATTATATATCTGCATTATTAATTTCCTTAAGTTACTCTACGAAACAGAACATGCATAAAGTTTTAAAATATAAAGGTATCACAGAATCTGCAAATTCTACACATTAGGGTGGTGGCGGTATTACGAACATTTCCATCTGAGAGCATCTATGCACAGCTTTCTTACCTCATCATCTGAGTAGTTGTAGGCAGATGCTACAGCCACCCACATCTTACTGGCTACTGTTGCTGCTTGTTTCATACTGGACTTAAGGACATCTATCTTGGGTCCTGAGAGTATATTATCCAGCTTTAGCCCTGACAAAGAATTTACCACAGAGCCCAGAGAGCTATTGGGTGAAGAGCGCACTAATGCTGACAAAGGTGAACGGTCTTTGGAAGTTCGATAGGGAGTTTGCTGCTTGAAACGCCCTGCCAAAGTTTTAGACCTGGAGACCACAGGAGAGCTCTTTTCACTTTCTGGGTTCTCCTGTCCAGGGGGAGGACCATGATCCGAAGGGAGGCTTGTTCTCCTTTCTAAAAGAGGGTGAGCAAATGTAGCAGTCATGCCAGGGTCTTGGTTTCCCTTTCCATGCAATTCCATACTTGAAGATTTACTCCCCTGAGGACTTTTGAGGTTCATATAGCTTTCAATTTCATCAGCTAGATTTCGTGAAATAACCGGAGAAAACATCTTATCTTCAGAATCAGGAGTTTTTTCTTGGACACTCTCAGTGGCTAAAAGAGACAACGGATCTAGGCCAGTTTCGACATCTTCTCTTTCAACAGCTTTAGTGATGCCATAGGAACTACTTCTCTTATTTACTAGCTCTCCGGAGCCTGCTTTCCAGTCTCTGGACTGATTATTTTTGCTATCATCTTGTAGACTGTCGTAGGTAACCTTTGCTGGAATAGCATCAGCTACGTTGCCATCAGCCACGGGCTCCAGGAGCTCTTGGCTTTCCTCGAGCATCTCCAGCACTGGGGATGACCTGTGCTCAGCCTCCCGGGAGCTCTCAGACGCACGCGTCCTACCACCAGCTAGATGGCAGTGAGCATTCTCAAAGCTGGGAGTTCTTGGGATATGAAGTGGAGACGCCTTAGGGCCTGTTAATGCTGCTGTGAGAATCTTGGCATCTGCTCCCATCATGATAGCCATTTCACTTGAATTCAAATCCAAGCTGCTCTTCTTACGTAACATTCCTGCTCGACTTTCAGAACTGAAGCTACAGCTCCGTTCTGAGAAGTGCTTGTGCCGTTTTTCTCCCTTATCGCCATTCTTTAAATGAGTAACTTCATCAAATGCTGCATCTTCAACTGGATCGCTAGTAGAAAATAGCACACTTGATATATTTCCTGAAAGGAATAGTAAAGTATTAAATTTGTTCACATTCCTTCAAATATCTAAATGCCTACTCACTGCATGAAGTGCTAGGAAACAATGGCAGAGACAACAGAACCATAGTACCTCAAGTAATCAATCAACTCCTGACTGAAGAAAGAAAGAAAATGGTTTTCTTTTAAAAACATTTTTTTTTTCCCCATGAGGTAGGGTCTCACTCTAGACCAGACGGGCCTGGGTGGAACTCACTCCGTAGTCTCAGGCTGGCCTCGAACTCATGGTGATCCTCTTACCTCTGCTTCAATTAAAGGCATGCGACACTATGCCGGCCTGATTTTAATTTTGTGAGCATGCATGTGCATGTGTGTTATGCATGTACATGCAAGCGTGTGGAGAGGCAGTCGCTCTTACTTCAATCATTCTCCACCTTGTTTTACTCTCACTGACCCCAGAGCTTATGGATTTGGCTAGACTCTCCAGCCAGAAAGCTCTGAAGGTCCTGTGTCTCTACCTACTCAATGCTAGGACTACATGTGGGTGCCACCATACCCAGCTCTTTTACACGGATGCTGGGACTCTGAACTCAGGTCTTCATGCTTGCATGCTAGCGCTTTGCTCACTGAACATCTCCTTAGCACTGCACGTGGTCTTTAGTCTTTGCTTCCACCCAATTTTTTCAACTCCAAGACTAAAAGCTATTTCCTATTTGAATTATTATTGAAATTAAAACTCAAAGTGGGTCTAAGTGGCAAGTGCCGGTAATCTCAGCACTTGAAAGGTAGAGGCAGGAGGATTAGGAGTTCAAAACCATATTCTCCTTGGCTACAGCCTGGGCTACATGAACACAAAAGAAATTTGACATTCAAGAGGCTGAAGAAGGAGGATCATGAGTTCAAGGTTAACTTGGTAACATAGTAAATTCCAGGCCATCCTAGGCTACATACTAAGAACCCCCACCCAAAAAAAAAAAAAAAAAAGGAAAAAGAAAGAATGTTAAGTCCATCTGAATGGTTACAGCCCCCAGCAAATTCATGTTGAAATCCTAACCCTAAATATGGTATGAAAGAAGGCCTTTGGAAAGTAATCAGCACAAAAAAGTAGAACTTTCATGAATGGGATTAAGGGCTTTTATAAAGAAGAATAACAGCCTGGTGTGGTTGCACATGCCTTTAATCCCAGCACTCAGGAGGCAGAGTTAGAGTTTAAGGCCACCCTGAGATTACATAGTGAATTCCAGGTCAGCCTGGGCTAGAGCAAGACCCTACTTTAAAAAAAAAAAGGAAAAAAAAAAAAAAAAAGATCAAGAGACCTTTCATCCCTCAAGCTCTTGACTCTCACAAACTTTGGTCTTACAGGCATGGTCTTACGTCAATCTCCACCCTCACCACATAAGGATACCAGGAGAAGAAGGCTGTCTGAAATCTGAGGAATATAAGTTTGCAGTCTGAAAGAGGACCCTAAGCAAAATCTAGCATGGTTTTCCAAACTCCAGAACTATAGGAAATTTCAATTGTTGCTAGATGTCATGGTGTACCACTTACCATTTACTACTCAGGAGGCAGAAGTATGAGGACTATGAGTTCAAAGCTTGTTTGGGTTACAAAATGAAGCCCAGTCTTAAAACAAAAAAATTCTGGCTTTGGAGGAAACCAACGGCTCTCTGATTGGACTTGAGGCCAAATCCATGGGAGGGAATCATGCATGGTACTGAAAACCTAGTAAAAATCCCATGACTGGAGAGGTTATTAAGACCTAAGGGAGAAACTATTACTCCTGCGGGCTCAATAACATACATACCTACCAAACTGACCTCTCCATGGGAGGGAATCACGCATGGCACAGAAAACCTAATCAAAATTCTATGAATGGAAAGGTCTTAAGACCTAAGGGAGAAACTATTACTGCTGCAGGCTAAATGACATATATGCCCACTAAACTGCCCTCTATCGTACCTATGCTAAGTCATATATGAATACTACTTTCACTTTTGGTTAAAGAAGTTTCTCTTCTCAACTGGTGGTGACCACTGGAGAGACTCAAAACCATCTAAGTGCTGAGAAGTGACAGTGGTGTGTTCAGCACTAAGTGAGACATCTCTATCACTAAGCTGTCTCCCCAACCCCTATTTTCAATATTAAATCCATTATAGAGTTTAGACTTTTTGTGCCACCATGGCTTCCTAGCATATTTATTAGAATTAAATCAACAAACAGATCTCATTAAAGATAAATTCTAGCTGGGTATGGTGGTGCACATCTGTAATCCCAGCAGAGGAGGTTGAGGCAGAAAGATGGCAAGTTCAAGATAATCAGGGGCTACATAACAAATTCAAGGCTAGTTTGACTACATGGTGAGACTCTGGTTCAAAACAAGAAAAAGAAAAAGATACAAATTCTAAGTATTGAGTATACTCACCACTGCTGCTTTTCCTGTTGTTTGTATCAAATATCCCAGATGGGGCTTTCACAATGCTGCTGCTCCATACAGGAGGTTCAGTAGGACTCTGAGGCTCTGGACTAGGTTGTGAATGCTTTGATTCAATCGCAGACACATCACACTCTTCTGGAAAAAAAAACGTTGGATGTTATCATTCCTACTTTTGCCAATATTGAACAGAAACTATAGAGGTTTTTACATATGGATATATTCTTTATTCAGGTAGGAGTGACTATATAACTATGGTTATTATTAATTATTATTATTATTACTGATTTATTGTATCTGGCTTCCTTTATGCCATAAATGCAAATAGCACTGATTGAAACAAATATTTTATTCTAGTATTCAATAATCCTAACTTTAGTGCTCTAGAACCAACTAAGCCCCTTGCCTTGAGTTCCACTTCTTACCACTTGTCAAGAAGCTGAAGCATAAAATAAGTAGCAGATCAACATAAAAGCAGACTTAAAACTCACCCACCATGGCTTAGGGAACTTTGCAGAAGAGGAGGGTGAAAGGATTATAAAAGCCATGGTGGGGGAAACATCAGAGGCAATGCCCCCCCCCAGTCTTTCTTCGAACAATTTTGGAGCATACCAGCAATTCCATTTCACTGAGGAAGGTCCTTAGTGAAATGGGGGCAGGGAGGAGGGAAACAGTGGTACCAACACCTGACTTATACATACAGAGTTTCTACTTATTAATAAAAAAATAAGAAGCAGGCTGAAAAAAAATGCACTCTTTATACAGAAAGATTAAGAACATCTTATCATAAACCAAAATGCACCATAGTTCCATAAAATTTTAACAATGAATAGCTACCTCAATGAGTCCTGTAAAACCCAGAAAACCGCATGGACTATTTCTAACCTAACAATGAAAAACATCTACTTAGACATCTAAAGACTTTCTAACAAAAAAAAAAGCACTTTATTTTTATTTGCAAGTATAGAGAGAGAAAAAGAGATTGAGAAAGAGATTGTATTGCCTGGGAATGTCAGGGCCTCTTGCTGCTGCAAAGGAACTCCAGATGCATGGTCTACTTCCTGGATCTGGCTTTACAAGGGTACTGGGAAACCCAGACAAGCAAGTAAACACTTTGAAGCACTAATCCATCTTCCCAGTCCAAAAAAGCACTTTAAAAATAAAAGGAACATTGGGGCTTGCGGATGTAGTTCAGTGGTAGAGTGTTACCTAACAGGGCCTGGGATTAATCCCCAGTACTGAGGGATGGGGGACACAGGAATACAAGTTTGATGACTCAATTTAATCCTGGTCTTGTCAAAAAATGGTCATGTAATTGATCTAAATAAATACCTCAATAAAATGTACTTTATATGATAAACTTAGGGTGATATACAGTCTCTGAAGTCTGCTAAATTCTAAACCTTAGAGACTATTAAAGTCTATCTTATAAAAGACCTTAATTCCTGAAAATTGTTGCAGAAGTTATCAGATAAACTTATAGTTAACATAAGCATTTAGTACACCACTCTGCATCAACATCAGTACTAGCCTTCTATTCGCAGTGGGATGGCAGTTATCAGGTCCCGTGCTATTTGTTCTTCAAGGGCATGGATGTCTGTGTCCTCCTTTAGAAGTTCATCCTTAGACCCGTAGCCTTGGTCAGACTGACCACCTGGTAAAGGAATTCAGACTTATCAATATTCTCATATACTTGTAATCCACTTATAAAATACCTAAACAAATTTCCACTAATCTAAACAATTAAACTTAGAGAAAAGATAAGAAAGCTCACAAGGCACACACAATATTTTAAAGTGATAAGAAGCAAAGAACAGTATAAACAGAAACAACCAAAACTGAAGATTTTACATTTGAAAGAACTTAACATTAATTTTCTCATTTATAAATTAATTTGGACATGGTGGTTGAAGTCTCTTATAGAGGGTCTACACAGAATAACATGTTTTGTAAGCAAGAAAAATCAAGTATATACATATATGGTTATTTTGCAAAAAGAAATGTTGGAATGATATATCAGGAAACAAAAATGGTTAGCTATAAGGAGTGGAGGAAAACAGGATAAAAAAAATGAAGACAGAAGAAATATTTGTTTGCTTCATATTGAGGTAGGGTCTCTCTAGCCTACACGAACCTGAAACTCACTCTTTAGTCCAGGCTGGCCTCGAACTCAGAGCAATCCTCCTACCTCAGCTTCCCTAGTGCTGGAATGAAAGGCATGCACTATCACACCCAGGAGCCAAGTAACTTTTGAACTGAACTTTCTTACAGGTGGGAAGATTTGTTGAAACGAGATCTTGGGTCAGAGGGGAGGGAGGAGAGGAAAAGGAGGGGAGTGGAAGGGAAGTGAGGACAGAATGAATGCACCAGGGCCTCTTGCTGCTGCAAACCAACTCCAGACACATGAACAACCTTGTGCATCTGGCTTTATGTGGGCCCTGGAGAATAAAACCTGAGCCATCAGGCTTTGTAAGCAAGTGCCTTTAAGCACTGAGTCAGATTTTAAAATATTTTATTTATTTATTTATTTATTTATTTATTTATTTATTTATTTATTTATTTATTTGCAAGGAAAGAAAGAGAGACAGTGAATGAGTGTGCCAGGGCCTCTTGCTGCTGCAAAAGAACTCTGATTCATGTACCACTCTGTGCATCTGGCTTTACATGGGTACTGGGGGGATCAAACCTGGGCTGTCAGGCTTTGTAAGCAAATGCCTTTAAACATTGAGCCATCTCTCCAGACCCCCATATTTTTTCTTTTTCTTAATGAACAGAGGGAAGGAGAAGAATAATCAGTGAGGTTGACTTGGAATTGAGAGTATATTTTTTATTTGCAAGCAGAGAGAGATGAAGAGGGAGAGGGGGGAATGAGCATGCCAGGGCATCCTGCCACGCCAATAAACTCCAGATTCATGGGCCACTTTGTGCATCTGGCTTTAAGTGGATACTGAGGATTTGAACCCAAGCCGTTAGGCTTTGAAAGCAAGTGCCTTTAACCACTGAGCCATCTCTCCAGCCCAGGAGTATTTTTAAAACATACACACACAATTAGTTTCTAGCCATGCCCCTAAAAGTCTGAAAAGCAGTATCATTAGACCTCGTGGTAGCAATAGTAAGCACACCTGGAGTCTAGACCTGGGCTTCTAAAACTTAGTCTACATCAAAAAGAACCTGGAAGCCGGGTGTGGTGATGCACGCCTTTAATCCCAGCACTCAGGAGGCAGAGGTAGGAGGATTGGTGAGTTCAAGGCCACCCTGAGACTACAGAGTGAATTCCAGATCAGCCTCGGCGAGAGTGAGACCCTACCTTGGAAAAAAAAAAAAGAGAGAACCTGGAATCCTTTAAGAAATGAGAGATTCTTGGGCTGTAGAAATGGCTCAGCGGTTAAGGTGCTCACCTCCAGTGCCTAAGGACCTGGGTTCAGTTCCCCAGTACCCACATAAACCAGATGCACAAAGTGGTGAATACATCTGGAGTTCCTTTGCAGTGACTAGAGGCCCTGTCATGCCCATACTCTCTCTATCTCCCTCTCAAATAAATAAAAATGAAATATTTTTTAAAAAAAGAAATGAGAGATTCTTAAACTTAAGGAGGGAAGGTACAAAAATGAAGCAAGAACATCTATTGTGTTGGAAAAGAGGAACCTATAGATCGTGTCTAAGAGACGTAACTGCCAGCATGAAGGAGCTCCTACTGGACTAACAATGAGGTAATCTGAGAGTAAATAATGAAGGTAATGACTGTAAAATGTTATAATCTACTAAGTAATGTAATAATCTACAAATTTGTACTGATAATAATAAAGATAAAGGAAATTCTTCCTGTGTATTAAAAATATCACCTTCTAAATATAATAAATTAAAACTATGTAACCATCAGAGTAAAGATAGGTTTAGGCAAATTTCATCAATGTTAAATGAATGTTAAATTTTTAAAAAGTTTTTTAAAAAACATCATCACACAGTTTCAGAAATGTTCCTCCACAGATAGTTTATCTGCAAGGAGTAATGTAGTTTTATACAGAAAAACCAAACTACACTTATTTCCAAAGACCAAGATTAACAATAATGATAGGGGGGCAGACAATGCATGTCTCTACAGTGTGATGAACTGAGAAGGATACAACAACATAACCTAACCCAATCACAAGAAAATGTTCATACGCAAATTAAGGAACATTCTAGAAAAGAAATAATTTTTCCAGCAAGCTTAAGATTATAACAGATAGGGGCTGGAGAGATGGCTCAACAGTTAAGGCACTTGCCTCTGGTGCCTAAGGCCCTGGGTTCAATTCCCCAATACCCACATATGTCAGACCCACAAGGTGGTGGTCCTGGTGTTCTCTCTCTCTCTCTGTATTTCTCTGCTTGAAAATGAATAAATAAAATATAAAAAAAGAGTAATACTCCAGTGTAGCACCACTAGTATTCTTAAAAAAAAAATTATAACAGATAAAGAATGACTAAAGAGATTAAACTACCACAAAAGGACAACTGACAGAACTAGATAGAAAACAGGATATGAAGTATTACATGAATGTTTTCCTGAATTTGGTAGTTAAGCTGAAGTAATGTAAAGAAAGTACCACTGACACATTAAGAGGTAGAAGGGCATAACGTGTGCAGCTTGCCCACATATCTAGGAAAAGTACATGTGTATGCAAACAGAATGAAAGCAATAAAAGCAAGTATAGCAAACTAAAAAGTAGTGAATCTAGATAAAAGATAGAGTTTTCTAATATATTCTTACAACCTTTCTCTAAGTTTGAAATCATTTCAAAATGGGGTTTCTGAAAAGTCTGTTTTAGATTTAAAGTGCTCTAAATTTAAAATCCAAAACCAATTAACACTAAAAAAAAAATTAGTTATAAAGAACTAAACTGGAGCCGGGCGTGGTGGCGCATGCCTTTAATCCCAGCACTTGGGAGGCAGAGGTAGGAGGATCGCCATGAGTTCAAGGCCACCCTGAGACTACATAGTGAATTCCAGGTCAGCCTGGACTAGAGCGAGACCCTACCTCGGAAAAAAAAAAATTAGTTACAAAGAACTGAATGCCACATTAAATGTGCCATAACTTCTACTTTCCACCATTTATTACACTACCACTCCAAAACTGGATTTGTCAGAGGCGAAAGGAATTTAGCTTTCTTAAATAATACTGTCTAGAATTACTACCTTCAACTGATTTTTTTTTTTTTTTTTTTTTTGGTTTTTCGAGATAGGGTCTCCCTCTAGCCCAGGCTGACCTGGAATTCACTATGTAGTCTCCGGGTGGCCTTGAACTCACGGCAATCCTCCTACCTCTGCCTCCCGAGTCCTGGGATTAAAGGCGTGCGCCACCACGCCCGGCCCAACTGATTTTTTTATTGGACCCTCAGAAAGTCTTTTATTGAAATATGGTACCATGAAATGAACAGACTAAGAAGGGGTAAAATTAACTCCTAAGTCCCTAAGGAGCTCAGAGCCTCAACATCAGGCACCAAGTGGAAAGCGTCCACATGATAATCCTCAATGAAAGAACAACGTAAGCATCTGGGCCGGAAGGAAGTGTCAAACAGTACCACTAGAAGCCCTAGACACATGAGCTCAACTACTGTAGTCTTTACACACAAATTACCAGGAATTACTTGGAGATTACACCAACTGACTTTATAATAAGGCAAACTTAAAAAACTGGAATAAGAAGGAAAGTTATTACTATCATTATTCCTGGTCAACTTGATGCATATAAAAAATTACATAAGAAAAAACAAAAAATATATATGTACTTTTTTTAATATATGAAGCTCATTTCTTCTCAAGTATTAGGAAAAAATATTAGTGGAAACCAAGATAGCTTAAGTTTCAAACATTTCTACTTGTTAATTTTCAAGCAGTATTGAAAATTTTAAGTTAATTACAAACAAGACTGTAGCCAGCAGACCTGTGTAGTCTTAAATATAATACTACTGTAATTATGGGAAGGTAGTTCTGGCACAAAAATTAAGCAGACCAGCTTTAGGAAGCAATAACCACTTCAACAGCTGGAACAATGAATTCTTTAGTACCAATAACACTATATAATATGATGATACGATGAACAAACCTTAAAATTAGCATTACAGCATTCGGGGAGATGGCTCAGTAAGAAAAGCAGTTGCTATGCAAGCATAGTGACCTGATTCAGATTCCCAAAACCCATCCATGTGAAGCTGGACCCAGAATGGAGTGGTTATAATCTCAGTATGATAAAATGGAAGGTGGGGATAGGAAAACCCTGTAAACTCAATGGTCAGCCAGTCTGGTGTCCACAGTGGTGAACAATAAGAAACCCTGCCTCAAATGAGGTGGAGGGCAAGTGCCAACACTGAGAGCTATCCTCTGACCTCAACACATATTCCACGGCAGGCACACATCCACATTCTCATTCTCTCTCTCTCTCTCTCTCTCTCTCTCTCTCTCTCTCTCTCTCTCTCTCTCTCTCTCTCATACACACACACACATTAAATTAAATTGAAAAATAACATCCTGGCATAGAGCAGCTACTCAATAAATGCTAGGGTTTTGTTTTTAATTAGAATTACAGAAAAGTATAATTTCTTTTCAAGTAAAAATGAGTCTTATAAAATGATCATAAACGGTCAAATGGCTATTTTCAGGAGAGCCTATATTATCCTTTATCTAAAAGAGAAGAGCCAAAATATCAAAAAATGTTTCCCAGTTATAACAACACTTAAAATAAAACAAAATATCTTTCCCCCACCCTTGAATGTCTGTAAAATTTAACCTAATAAATGGGAAATTACCTGAAGTAGTTAACATTCAAGGGTAGAATTAATGCACACGTGTATCCATAGCTTCACTTCATAAAAGTCTGTTTGCACCCCACACCTTGACAGCCAAGGACAAATGCAGCACCAAGAAACAGCACAGAGCAAAAGCAGAGCAACAAAGAGCAGAGAAAAGGAAACTTCAGTCATCAGACGAAGCACAGGAGTTAGACTCAGCATTCTTCACAGGAAGGCTGGAGGAACTAGCCACCACCGCCACCACCACCACCACCAAGCACAGGAGAAGGACGGGCAACACACAGAGATGCCCGACGTGCCACTTTAACCACATTTCCTTCTGGCTTAGAGCATATAAGTATGCTCATGGTTGGATACATGTAAGTAGCTCCTCCAATTTAAAAGTCCTGAAAGTGAAAGCAAACATCTTTTTTCATAGTTGTGATAGTTTAAATAGATGTCCCCCAATAAAATCAAAGGTTTATTATAATTATAAATTGTCTCCAGCCTTCTGGCAAGAGGAGGGGTCACTTTGGCCTGGCTTCCTGGGGTCTGGCCCTGAAGTATTTCTAAATTGGATGCAAAATTCTAGGGATACATATGCAAAAGAGCAGCAGGAACCCAAGTCTGGCAATCCTGTTGTTTTGTGAGTTACAGTGTGTTAGAGTTGCTTGCTGGCTTTGAAGGTGCTGGGCCTCTGTCTCCCTGCTTGGATCTGTGAAAGGGGTCCAGCCCTTTCCTTCATTTTTGGAATGTCCCCTGGATCTGTTATTTCAATAAATACTTTCCGGGCTGGAGAGATGGCTCAGCGGTTGAGGCGCTTGCCTCCAGTGCCTAGGGCCCCGGGTTCAGTTCCCCAGGTCCCACATGGGCCAGACCCATGGGGTGGTGGCCCTGGTGCATTCTCTCTCTCTCTCTCTCTCTCTCTCTCTCTCTCTCTCTCTCTCTGCTTGATGATGAATAAATAAAATTTAAAAAAAATAAATACTTTCCTCCCCAAAATTGTGCCTGGTTTGGAGAATCATCCCAGTGGCGTATGGCTAACTACGACAATAGTGATTCATTTTCTTCCTTCTTAAATATTTATAATCTCAAGTTTTAAGATATGTTTACCATTTAATGCAAATAATATTTGCAAATTCTGTTGCTAATGTTCAAGCTCATTAGGTATCTGCCACCACTAAATCTGAGGAACAAATATACAGAAGTACCATGCTAGCAAACTGAGCACAGCATTCAATAGCTCATTTTCATGACATAAAAAAGGAGAGGTACTAAATAAAGTGTAATTTCCTCTCATTAATGTATACTTTCGTCTAAGTATTCACACTGCACAAACTCAGAGGACAAGAAACATTTAACATGGTAGCAAGCAGAGGTTAGTAATCCAGACTTCAGTACCTGTGCTCAAGTGAGTATCAATGGCATCAATTTTGATTAAGTCTCTGACAAAGACGGTATGCTCCCCACCGTTAGCATCATTAGAACTATCCACACTCCCGTGGCTCAGCGTGTCCCCATCACTTCCACCTGTGGCGTTCTGAGGAGCTAGAGATGAGGACAATACAGTTCAATTACTCATGCACTGACATTTCCGAAACTAAAAATGAGACCCACACAGTTCATTTATAATTACAGAATACTTTCTAGATTTCTAAAAAAAAGTATTTTTTGGAGTAAATGCTTTTTAGCTGTATATGAAAGTATCAAACAATTTCAAGTTCTCAACTTCATGTAATTAAAAATTCCTACATTTATAAAGTTGTGGCTCAAAAAAGAAACCTTCCAGTCACACGTATTACCTGATATTGAGAGCACCTGTGGCTTTCGCCCAGTCTTTTTAAGTGACTGCCTAAATTGTGCCAAACCATGTACCACATTCCGCACTTTTGTCCATAAGAAGATACCACTCCGGGTACTGCTAGGCCACGGGCTTTCCAAAACTACCTGAAAGTAACATAGAGGTTAAAAAACTGTCCATTAGGAGTATTTGATTTTTAAAATGAGCATACACATATAAAAAATTACACCTGAGCCGGGCGTGGTGGCGCACGCCTTTAATCCCAGCACCCAGGAGGCAGAGGTAGGAGGACTGCCATGAGTTCAAGGCCACCCTGAGACTACACAGTGAATTCCAAGTCAGCCTGGACTAGAGCGAAACCCTACCTCAAAAAAAAATTACACCTGAAAACAGGCATATGGGGGGAAAAGGCTGAACATCATTAATCATGGAGAAATGGAAACAGAAACCACAGGAAGTATGGCCTCACTAGAATGGTGGTAAAACACATGGAGAGAAGAGAACCTATACATTGTTGGTGGAAATATAACAGTACAAACATCAAAAACCTTAAAACTATAAGTACCACATTTTGTTTGTGTTTTGTTGTTGTTTTTTGTTTTGGTTTGGTTTTTCCAAGGTAGGGTTCTCACTCTAGCTAGCCCAGGCTGACCTGGAATTCACTATGTAGTCTCAGGATGGCCTTAAACTCACAGCAATCCTCCTACTTCTGCCTCCAAAGTGCTGGGATTAAAAGCATGGGCCACCATGCCCAGCTTTGATTTTTTTTTTTTTTTT
>PVHP010046459.1:0-13274 GCA_004024765.1 Zapus hudsonius | reverse complement strand
TACACATGTACCTGCACATATACAAACATTCTTGGTGTACTTAGAGGAAGACTTTACTAATATATAAGGCAAAAAACATTAACATTATTTCAGGTCAAAGGACTTTAAACTTGTGCAGTCTTTGCTCAAGTTTCTCTGTTTGAATCTTATACAAATAAAATAATGTATGAAAAAGAATATATATAGTGTAGGAAATAAGAGAAAACAGTAGCATGAAAATAGAGAACCTTTTGTCCCTGGACCTCAGTATTACTAACAAGAAAAGAATGTTTCCAGCCCAAGCCTGATTTGATGATGATACAAGCCTCTTCAGGAATGAGAACTAGGATTATTTTAAAGATAGAGTAAAGAAAGCTGACTTTAGGAACTGAAAGAGATCTCAGATCTGCTGAAAGGACCCTTTCATGTCATAGAAGAGGAAATGGGCCCATAAGAAGATCATTTGTAGCTAATGATTACCAATAGTCTGAGAACAGAGCCAGCAAAGTCTAAAAAGTATCCTATTCCAAGGCCATTGTCTTCTCTGGTGCCCACACAGCAACACTTAAGCCTAGTTATTAAGGAAAATGGCTTTAATTTACACTTAATTATCCAAATGGGCGATCTCTAGAGAATGAAATTACTGTTCAAATTTTTCTCCAAATATAGACATACCCTAAAACATTTGTTTCATTCTCATCAATATTTAAATTAAATGGAATATTTTGGCAATATGTTTCCCCTGAGATGGAAAATATAGTATTATAATCCAAGCTAACTCATGAGAGTCAAAGAAAATTAAAATCTAGAACCTATGGTTTCTGGAATGAAGTAGCAAAAGTCTATTTACTGCAATCAACTAGCTTTACTGAAAACTGATAGTGCTTCATCACTGTAATGCTTTTATAAGTCAAAGCCACCATGCATTTTTAAGTGAAAACATTATTCCCTACTATAAAATTTGAATTTCTAGTAATAACCACTGAACTAGGGGTGGGGTGTAGCAGTTAGGAACTGAACTTTTGAAATAAAATATCGAATAATATTTCTACCTTAAAATTACACTACTGAGCTAGGTGTGGTGGTGCACGCCTTTAGTTCCATCACTCGGGAGGCAGAGGTAGGAGGATTGCCATGAGTTCAAGGCCACCCTGAGACTACATAGTGAATTCCAGGTCAGCCTGGGCTAGAGTGAGACCCTAACTGGAAAAACCAAAATTAATTAATTAATTAAAATAAAATAAAAAGCCAACCTCTTCTCAATTCATTACAAAACTCAGTTTACTGTATGGCATGAAATGTTAGTAAAATCAAGAAATAAACACAATCAAAATCTCTGAACCGGGGCTGGCTGAGTTCCTGCCTCCCCTGAGGAAGTCCTGGGTTCCACACCCACTACCACGGTGGCACACACCAGTACTCCTAGCATTCATAATGGAGAAGCATGAGAATCAGAAGTTCAAGGTCATTCTTGGCTATATAGAGTTGGAGATCAATTTAGACTACATGAGATCCTGTCTCAAACTCCTTAAACTTATTGGTTTTTTTTTTTTTTGAGCAGTGTAAAGTCTACCAACCAAAGAATCTGCTTTAGTGACCCCTAAAGAAATAATATCATAGCACAATAATGTATGTTACTTATGAACACAAACTGTGTATCTTCAAGTTCAAGTTACTACACCAATTATTTTCAAATTTTGTTATATAATCGGTTAGAATAGCTGTTTATCAAAAAATACTTCTTAGGCTGGAGAGATGGCTCAGCGGTTAAGGCACTTGCCTCCAGTGTCTAAGGCCCATGGTTCAATTCCCCAGAACCCACATAAGCCAGACCCACAAGGTGGTGGCCCTGGTTCTCTCTCTCTCTCTCTCTCTCTCTCTCTCTCTCTCTCTCTCTCTCTCTCTCTCTCTCTCTCTCTCTCTCTCTCTCTCTCTCCTCTCTCTCTGCTTGAAAATGAATAAATAAAATATTTTAAAAATATATTTCTTATTCCAGAAGCATGTCTTTTAAAAAGAGAACCTAGAACAAGCCCTATTCCTTCTCTATAGCAGGCAAGCTTGTCCTTGGCATCGGAAACATGGAACAGCGCCCTCCTCCTCTCTGCACTGGAACTGCATCTCCAAAGCAGGAGAGCGCCTCCCACTCGGCTTCTATTCTCATCTCCGCCTGTCTACCTAAACTCACTCATGACTTAGAAGCACGCTGATGCTTTACATTCTTCGTGGCATTTCTGCAAATAGTTCAGAATATTTTAACTTCACTTTGATTGTATTTCTGGCTTTCCAGAAAAGGCTTCGTTAAAAACTGAAACATAATAAATTTATACACCGGTTAAGCTCCTTGTAAGTGTGCACATCGCAAGAAGAAGATTCATGGCAAGCTATGTCTCCAAAGAGGTTTTTATTTTGCCACATGTGTGTAGACATATGTCCTTATGAATGTGTGTGGTGGATGTGGTGTACGTGTGCGCATGCCGGCCAGATGACAGTCCTTGGGTGTCATCTTCAGAAACACTGTCTCCCTCTTTCCGGTACAGAGTCTCTCACCGACCTGGAGCTCACAAATTTGGCTAGATGGGCCCGTCGGCAAGCTCCAGGGATCCTTCTGTCTCCACCTTCCCAATGCTGGGATTACAGGTGTGCACCGCCATCACACCTGGCGTTTTACATGAGTATCGGGAGTCAAACTCACATCCTCAAGGCAAACACTTTATCAACTGAGCTGTCTCCCCAATCCCAAGAATTTATTAGTTTCATAGTTTAATAGCATCCCTGTCTTTCTCTGTCTGAATGTCTGTATGTATATATATATATATATATATATATATATATATGCATATAGAAGCACAAAACAGAGAATCTATATCTGAGTATTTAATTTTAGACAGTTAATTTTTATTGACTGTAAGTCACAGTCACAAATTTAGTCTCGTGCTGCTAGTTTACTCTGTTCTATGGATATGTATGACACTCCTGACAACCGGCTTTACAGGATTGTGACACCAGCCACAAGAGAGATCAGATAAAGAAAGGTGGGTGGGACAAATCTCCATTCCTCTCCTGGCCCAGACAGAGACCAATCTCTCTGCAAATAAAATAGCAACAAAGAAGAATGTTACATCACAATGATTACTGATAGAGTGGGTAGAGGATTCATAAAGTGCCAGAATGTGGGGTCCCACCAACCCCCTGTGTCTTCCACGGCCCTCTTCTGGCCTATGCAGAGAAGGCATGGCCTCCCAGTTTTAGCATGGGCATATTCACTGCAAGAAGTAGTTCTCTTTGGCTATCTCCAAAGCTTTGCACTGAATTTAGCAAACTCTGATTTCACACCTTAAACAACATTCACAAAAATAAGAGGCCTAGCCAAGTGTGGAGATGCATGCCTAGTACAGTACTCCCAGCACTCAGGCAGCGGAGACCGGAGGATTGACACAATTTTGTGGCCAACCTGGACTACCTATCGACCTATTTCTGATCACCTCTAAGGTAGAAAGGTTCAATCAGAAGCTTTTGACAGTTAATCTCACGTAACACAGAAAACTAAACTTGCATTTAAAATCGGCTAGCATTTAGCCCAACACTGACCTTGAGTGAATAAATGTCAAAAGCCAGGTCAGTCTCTGAGGAAAGCAAACCACTGAAGCAGATCCTCCCTCACACTGGCTGTGCAAATCCTTTCAGAAGCACAAATAGAAATGGCATTGTTAGAACCCGCAGTCAGAATCCAGGGATGTCACACCACTGGGAAAGTGCTTAGCTAACGTGCACAAAGCCATGAGTTCAATCCAAGCACCACATTGAACAGGCATGCTGGCAAATGCCTGCAATCCCAACTCTCATGACGAAGCAAGTTCAAAGCTAGTCTGGGCTATGAGATCTTGTCTCAAAAAATAAAAAAGTTACACCCACAATCAGTCTAATCGATACAGAAAGAATCGTCCCTAAACATGACTGCTGTATTAAATGGCCTGTCTAATATTTGGATAAATAGACATTGTACAATTTATTCACTTTCATGACTAATTTTAGTATTTTTATAATGTGACATTATAACACTGGTTTCTAGGAGCAAAATTTCACTGTACAACATTGGGTCAACAGGAGACAGACTAATTTATAGTGACCTGACAAAGAGCGGTTGCTCAGAACTAATTGGGTCATGTTAGGAGTCAAAGGAATACCAGCTGAAGCTCACAGGGGCCTTCAGAAATAAAATCAGCTCAACATCTCACTGATAAGCACATGGTTCTCAATGTAAATTATGTTATGCTGGGGTGATGGCACATACCTGTAATCCTAGCACTCATGAGAGTTGGGATAAGATCATGCTGAGTTCAAGGCCAGACACACAGTGAAACTTTCTTGATACAAACAAACCAACAAAATAATTGGAAAAGAAGTTATTCTGGATTACTGCTGAGTAAAAATAATATGAACATATATTTCTTTTTTATTAGGATCATTGCAGACGCAGTACTAGAGATACAGGGGAAAAATGTTGGAAAAAGCTACAAAGGAAAACAGAAAAAACTTTTTCAAAGTAAAGCAACTCTGGATAAGGTAAAGCAATGTGCATGCCTGCTTAGTTTTAGTTTTTGTTTTCTGAGGCAGGGTCTCATCCGACAGCCCAGGCTGGCCTTGAACTCACAGTGCTCCTTTTACCTCAGGATCAAAGGCATGTGCCACCACACTGGGCTTGCATGGATACACTAAGAGCTTTAAGACAGCACTAAGCACAGCACTGGATCTGTTGAGTTTGGTTTTTACTTATTTATTTTTTTGATATGTGTGTAATATGTGAGGAGTGTGTGGTATACACATGCACGCGCACACACACACACACACACACACACGTGCGTGCAGATGCACACCCCCAGTGTGCTCAGGTGCAGAGGCCATATGAGGACATCAGGCTTACTCCTCTGTCACTGTCCCTCAGACAAAGTCTCTCATTAAACCCAAAGCTCACCATTTTTCCAACTAGACAGGTTTAACCAGTGAGCCCCAGGGATCCTCCTGTCTCCACACCCCTCTGGACAGGTGTGATAGGTATTCACAGCTACACCCAGCATTTTCACATAGATCCTGAGGAGTAAACTCAGGTCCTCAGGCTTGCTTGCAAAGCACGTACTTTACACATGAGCATCTCCACAGGCCCCAATACTGGTTGTTTTATTAGGACCTGACCTCGGATTCCAAGTCCAACAATAACCTTGGGCACTGCCAAAAGTTACTGCTTCACACTTACAATCCTCTGGTAATATTTCTACTTTACCAGGAAGAAATAAAGGTTGTTGTCTTAAATCTCTGTACCTCCCATCACGTTCTGACTTTAAAGAACCACCAAAGCCCCATGTGTTTGAGTACTTGATCCCCAACGAGGTGGCACTGTTTGGGAAGGTTATGGACACTCTAAGGGGTGGAGCTCTGCTGGAGAAAGTGTGTGACTTGGGCCTTGAGGTGTTACAGCCAAGCCCCACCTCCCACTCTACTTCCTCTCTGCTGATTGGGCACTGTCACGCTGCTTCTTGCTTTCCCCTCTATGAAGGACTCTGGAACTGTAAGCTTTAAATAAACCCTTTCCTGCTAGGCATGGTAGTGCACGCCTTTAATCCCAGTCTCGGGAGGCAGAGGTTGAAGGATCGCCAGGAGTTTGAGGCCACCCTGAGACTACATAGTGAATTCCAGATCAACCTGAAACCCTACCTCAAAAAAACTAACTAACTAAACAAACAAACAAACAAACCCTTTCCTTCCTTAAGCTGCTTCTGGTCAGGTATTCTGTCCAAGTAACAAGAAGGTAATTGATACAGGCCTCTTCCCAGTCTCAATCCCATAAATATCCACCAGCTCGTCTCAGTTCCTGACTTTTACCTAACAACCTACCAGCAAGCCTGGTAAACCATTGTATTTCTTACAATCTTTTCAATCTCTTCTTCCAAACTCTCTTTGAAGCTCTATTTCACCAATTATTTGCCAGCTTTTGTACGTAAAAGTGAATTTCAAGGTGCTAAGGATGTGGCTCAGTGGTAGCATTCTTATCTGGCAAGCCCAAGGCCCTGGGTTCAACCTACAACCTTAGAAAGTAACCCCCCCCCCAAAGGTACTTTTATATACAAGAGCACATCTCTTTATCTCCCTAATCCAGTTTGCCTCAGCCTGATCTTCCCTGGTCATGACTCCCGTTCTCATAAACATTCAGGCACATCCTTGCTCACTTGGACTCCTGTCTGACCAGCCCACATCTGTCCCTTCCCTGCCCATTCTCTGGTCTCCATCAGAGTGGCTTTCCTAATATACAAACCCAGTCATGCTGTCCCATGTTCAAAACTCCCTCCAGTGACGGATGCATTTTCAGAAAAGCATGCACAATTTTAATCTAGCACACAGGAACCTTTCTGATCTGCCCATCTTACCCTGTATTAGCAATATTGATCAGGTCTCCAGACCTGCAGATAAGAATATTCTTCTCATGCCTTCCTGCTACATTGCACGCCTCTCTCTTTATCTGCTAACATTCACTGGAGCATTAAAACTCAGAGCTCAGAGCTTCACCACCTTCCAGAAGCTTCCTCCAGCTTGTTTTTGGAACCCTGCTGATGCCCTTCTCAGCACTCACAGGAGGTGATAAGCACCTCCATCACAGTGCCACTCCTACTTGGTCATAACGCTGACTCAGGTGCCAGTCTCTCCCTCCCATAGAGATTTGTCACCCTCACCCCTCACGAGAGCACTCTCTCTAAATACATGACTTGGGTGGTTCGCACAATGCCTAAGGTAGAGCATTCACTTAAAACAGGTGCCCTTCCAGAAGAAACTGCAAAATAAGAATTTGTCAGGCAAGGGAAAAGGAAAGCTAAAGTTGCTGAAACCTAAAAACCAATTTATTATTAGCATGTCTACATTAATATAAAATACATTAATCCACTGACTCTTTAAAAAATATTATTAGGATATTTTCATTGTCTATAGCGATGGGTTACACAACATTTCATTACAGATCATGTACCATGTTCAATATCTCATGACCAGATGCACCACACCACATCCCCACCCAGGATCCTTTCCCTCGAGATGAGGACTGCATAGTAAACAGTGTCATTCTTTTTCTGAAATAACTCCTTGACCATGATGTCCTGTTTGACTTTCTTTAAAATGGAGTGGGGGAGGGTCTGGGAGGGAAAAAAGAGAAGGTGGTGGGCATGGTATATTATCTGTATGGAGACAGTCGATAAAAAGTTAAAAATAGAGTGAAATTTGAAGATACTTTCAAAATCACTGAAATAGGAAATCTATTTGGATATTTGTTACATTCCAGTTATCCATATCACACTCACCTTATTTAACACCAAGATTTTTAAGTAGTATCTTTACCGGATTGTTCCAAAGAATTCAATTTACATTTTTATAGAAAAAAATATCTTTCTTTTCACACTGTGTGTCATCAATATGCATAATGTTAAATAAAATACACACTGAAGAAGACAGGCATATTGGGCATAGAGAACTCTGAGCTAACCAACTTTGAGTTAGCTTACAACTCAGCAAGAAACCAGGGCATAGACTGCAAGCCAGAAGCACCCACATGGGCACACGTCAGTATGTTCAATCCAGCAAACACAAGATGTAGGTGAATTCAGCCTGATGTAAAAAGAAATGCACTAAAAGCATAGGGGATGGATGCTCACTGAAAGAACAGAGGGGAAACATGGAGAGCTGAGGGTGGATTTCCACTGCAGTCTTAACCACCACCACATAGCAGGTGGACCACAAAGTGAAGTCATCCACCCCTTAGACCTCATCAGTGATGATTTCCTCCACAGTGTCTATGTAATTTCTAACTCGTCTGAGTACACAAGTCCATCTCCCTATATTCTTCACTGCAAACACACATGCTATCAACATATAGTAGTTGATAGTAGTGCTGTTGCTGCTTTTCCTCCAGCTGTTTGATTGACATTTGGTTATTTCAAACAGGCTTAGGGCTTCTTACTTCTCCACTTAATTCTGATTTTTCTTTTGTGTATGTGTATTCGTGTTTGTGTGTGTGCATGAGCAAGCATGAAAACACCATAGCACATGTGGGGAGGTCAGGCCTCGCCTTCTGCCTTGCTGGAAGCTCTTTGTTGTTCTCTATGGCAAACGCCAGGCTAGTTGGTCTGCCAACTTCCTGTGGTTCTCCTCGTGTCCACCTTCCTTCTCTCCATCGGGGACACACACTACGGCATGCAGCTTTACATGACTCGAAGGGTCTGAACTGCGATCCTCACACTTTACCCACTGAGCCATATCCCGGGACTCCTAGTGAATTCTGACTTATCTTCCTGGCTTCCACTCAAGTACCCCTTCCAGTGTGGCTCATGATTCTTGTCCCACTCCAATGAAGGCAGACATCCCTGGGCATGAACACCCGTACCAACTACTAATCTAATGTCAGTCTTTGGTTGGGCCTATTGCCCTCACCTAAGTGTCAGAGCACATTTTTGTTATTCTAGTGTCCCCATGTTGACAGTGAACTGCACGGTTACTGCAGACACTGCATAAAACAAGAGTAAACCCTTACTGTTTAAAATAATAAGACATCAGACTAATTTCTCAAATATTTGTAATTAGTAATGTCCCCTTTTATTTTCAACCAAGTCACAGTTAACATACACAGGTGTCATATATTGTTTTTACTCGTATTTCTTCATATATTGTCTTAACATATTTTTCAGAAATCTGAAGATGCTTATGTAACAAATATACACTTGAAATTCTAATCTTAATTAGCATTCACTAATAGGTTGTTTAATATGAAAGTTAAAATGCAGTTAGTATGGCATAACTTGAATTCTGATGTTGAACCTGGAATTAATTCGGGCAAAGAGGTACCTGCAATGGTATCAAGATTTGCAGTTGTTCACTGGGTTCCAATTTATTGTCACTGATTCATCACGGAACAAGGTGTTTATAAAAGCACAGTGCTCTGCAGATGGTTGTTGCTTAATAGAAATGTGTCCACTTTCTGAAAGGTGAAAAAATGGAAATCACGAAAGCACAATTCTAAACATATTCTTTACGAACTCGTCTGTTTTGATCTGATTGATATCCATAGGAAGTACAATTGTAGACATGACTTCTCTTCTCTATTCATGAGAAGAATATAAGTTTGTTCATGAGAATGCTTGATTACTAAAAATTTCTTTCAACGCATTGTGGTCACACTGTCTGTAAGCAGAGTATTTTATGTGAGCAAATCCTAGCAAACATCCATTATAAGAATGATTAGTAAATGCATTTTTTGAAGAAAATGTCCAGTCACAGAAACACTAATTGCTGGGAGCAGTAGAGCCTCAAATGAGTACCTTCGAAAGTCATTTCAAGGCGCTAATTCTGGTACTTTTATTCAAAATCACCAGGTTTACTTGAAATATAAATATTTTTGCAAATGTATTCTTTAATAACATTAAACTTTAAGAACCTTGTTAATGCATAAAATACTCAGAACTATTCACTTCATCTCATTTTAATTTGAATTACATTTTCCTATATAATAGACCGGACATTGAAAATTTGCAGGTCTCAGATGCTCAGCAGTTATTTCTGAAACCAATAACATAGATCAAGATATTTAAATACATATTTGAAATTGGTCTAACATATTCTATGTAAGTGAATCTAGCTTGGGTAAATGCTATATGTTATATAAATGTGCAAGGTCTATTGCAGCCTGTGAGCTTTATAAGACTTGTGAATAGAAAATTAAAATGCATCTATAAAAGATGTCATTTTGGGGGCTAGAAAGATGGCTCAGTAGTTAAGGCGCTTGCCTGCAAAGCCTAAAAACCCAGGTTTTATTCCCCAGTAACCACATAAAGCCAGATGTACAATGTACAAAGAGGCCCTGCCCCCCCTCTCTGTGTATCTCTCTGCTTGCAAATAAATAAATAAACATGTTTTTTAAATATGTCATCTTTTTGTCATTTTAGAACTACATTGACTACTGGGCATTTATCTTTTCCAAGTGGAAAATTAAACATAAATTAAAAATTCATTCACAATTCTACTTAAAATATGCTCGTTAAGAACATCTGGCCGGGGTGTGGTGGCACACACCTTTAATCCCAGCACTCGGGAGGCAGAGGTAGGAGGATCACCATGAGTTCAAGTCCACCCTGAGACTACATAGTGAATTCCAGGTCAGCCTGGACTAGAGTGAGACCCTACCTCAAAAAAAAAAGAACATCTTCAAATTCATAAATAATTTACATGGAAAAGAGTCACAGTTATATCAGTATTTATTATACTATCCTGTAAGCATTTGCTCCTCTTTTTCCTCCATAAGATTGTAATTTCTTGACTATGCACACAGCAGAGAACAAGGTTTAGGCTCAGCATGTTTAAGCTACTCAATAATGTTTGTTGACTGCTATCAATCAACTCAGAAGACAGCCCTTCTTACAGAGCTGAAGTTATTTACAAACCTGATAAACAGGGGATTTATCAGCTTGACTAATGTTTCATAGCAATTTTAACTGTTATAATCATATTACTATCAAAGTGAAAAATATCAAAGAAATAAAACCCTACCTCAATACTAACTCAATTTATTCAAATAACATGATAAACTTTCATTTGAAGTGACATATTCTTATCAACATCTATTTAAAAGGTGTTTTTATTTTACCAATTTTATAAAAGAGAACACTTCCAGTTATACTGTAGAAGGAAGAGATTAGGAGTAACCCTGACAATACTATGGTTGTTATTCAAACTCCATGTCTATACTGTTTTTATTTTGGGTTAGTTTTTTGTTGTTGATTGGTTTGCTTTGGTTTTTGCTTCACTGTGCAGTCCAGCTGGTCTTTTTTGCCTAACCCCAGATTACAGGTGTGAGCCGCTATACAGATGTTTTATTTGTGTGTGTGCACATGCATGTGTGCACATGCGGAGCGTGCACAACTTTGAATAAGGCTGGCTGGGCACTAGGACCTGGGCTTACAGGCTTTGCAAGCAAGTGCCTTTGACCACTGAGCCATCTCCTCATCCCCAGATTTCTGAATGAATACTTTGCTGTTGGGGGAGAAAGGGGGCCTTTTTTTATATCTTTTTGTGTACTTTTTCGTTTGGTTAGTGTTTGGTTTTTTTATTGTTTTGTTTGTTTTTTAAGGTAGGGTCTCACTGTAGCCTAGGCTGGCCTCAAATTGCTATACGGCTGAGCAAGACCTTGAATTCTTGATTCCCCTGCCTGTATCCCTCAAGTTCTGTGAGTATAGGGCTGCATGACCAGGCCTGGCTCAAAAGCATACTTTTTAAAATATATCTCTAAATAAAGTTACTATTTAAAAACAAAACTGCCAAAACCCTTGGGCAATATTAAAAGCTATTTCTGCCTAGAGACAATTTGTACATAAATAAATTTGCACACATATGCACAGCTATTTTATATATCAACTTAATAACAAGGGTCCAAAATCTTCCAGATAATATTATTTATGGGTAAAACACACAAATCTTAGTAGCTTACTGCTCCTTACTTACAAATCAAGGGGGGAAAGCTCAGTGTGGTGCTGCATACCTATAATCCCAACACTAGGAAAGTTATGGCAGGAAGACCAAAAGTTCAAGGCTATCCTCAGCTACATAACAAATTTGAGGCTACCCCAGGATAGAACAGATGAGGGATGGAATGATGGTTGGAGAGAAACAGGAAGAGATGAAAGAAAATACAAAAATGTTTTCTAGATAAACAAAAGTCATACTCAGCAAGAGTTTCATTCAAGAATGACACCAACTGCCAACCACCACATGTACAAAGCATAGCATAGCTCAAAAACTGCAACCAAATGCACTTTTTAAATCAATTTTAAGGGAGTTGGGACGGGGGAAGGATATAACACACAAAAAGTAAACCTACTCTAGTCACGAAAAACAACCCAGTGTAGTAAACAGACATAAATCACTTGCTTTTCTACTTTATTTTTGGGGGTTTTTTGGGATGGGGGGTTGAGACAGGATCTCACTAGCCAACCTGATCCTCATGCATCCACCTCCAAAGTTCAATTGTATTCTTTAATTAAATTTTCAACTATTTCCATTGTAAGAATATAGATATGCTCGCATATTTAAGTTATCAAAGTTGTGGCAAGTTGCTGTCGGTTCTAAATAGCTTTACAACTTTTTGATAGGGCCTCAATTTTTAAGATTTGCCCACAGCTAATTACAAGCTTGGGTGATCACTCAAGACGTAAATACTGTTAAGGCAAAATGAATACCCTCCCCTTTCTACCTCCACAGCCATATCTCACACAGCCAAGCCTTAATGACTATTCCGCGTTCCTTATGACCTGTCATTACCTTACAGGGCATTAGGTTGAGAGTTCCCAAATGAAAGAGAACGCACAGCTTCTAGCCAGATAGGATTGCAATCTGTAATGGAATCGTCCAGCTCTCGCCCACAGCAGCTACCCTGAAGGGTGTTACCTATAAATAAACCATATAAGTGGTGTATGTACACAAATACTCTTAGAATCATCCCAACCTGGACCTCAGGTGGGGTTGGGGCAGAACAGGAAGGGAAGGAGTACTGATGATAACGTCAGTGTAAATAAGGACTAGGTGCCCACTATGGGCTAATACTGGAGACAAACTACAAAACGAAGTTCCCACCCCAAAAGTTTAAATAAACTTGCTTTAGATAATCATAAAACAAGGTACGATGGCATGTGTCTTTAGTCTCAGCACTAGGAAGGGCTGTGAGTGGACGGTCACTTGAGCCCAGGAATTAGAGACCAGCCTGAGTGGCATAGGGAGATGCTAGTTCACGGGAGATTGGGGGTGCAGGGAGCTTACAAGTCAGAAGGATCTGATACAACCATGTGACCTTGTGCACTGCAACACACTTCCCCAAGAAGCAATGGCCTTACATCAGGGTTTCTAAGAATAAAGGGAAAACAGAACCATGCTCTTGCTTTCATGCTTATCCACTGAGAGGATGATCTCTCCCCAGCCTCTGATCACAGTGCTTTTCTTTTTCTTTCCTTTTTCTTTCTTTCTTTTGAGTCAGGGTCTCACTCAGACTGTCCTGAATTCACTATAGGCCAGGCTGGTCTTGGCTCATGGCAATCAGCTTGCATACTTGCATAGGATTACAAATATGAGCCAGCGTTCTTGGTTATACAAAGACATCTCCAGCCACAGCCTTGTGGACTTGGCTGCGCTGTCAGCTTTCTGGCCTGCCACTTCACCCTGGAGACTTTGGACTTGACAGCTTCCATAATCATGTGAGCTTACTGACTTCCTAAAATAAA
>PVHP010046458.1:0-13285 GCA_004024765.1 Zapus hudsonius | reverse complement strand
AAAAATTTTTTATTGTCCATAATGAGTTACATTATTTAGTGGGCAAACAATGAGTTGTTATCCCCAGTTCCCCACTGTTCCCCCCACCCCCAATCTGCTGGATAACCTCCTCCATGGGTCGTCTGGATCAGTCCTTGTGACAGGGGACCATGCATAGCCTAGTATTCA
The DNA here is from genome assembly GCA_004024765.1 of Zapus hudsonius. NCBI lineage: Eukaryota > Metazoa > Chordata > Mammalia > Rodentia > Dipodidae > Zapus > Zapus hudsonius. The sequence continues at coordinate 13,117 of PVHP010046458.1, read as the reverse complement.
GCCAGGTTCTCCTGGCCATGCCTCTGGATAATCTCCCCCACCACGGCTCTCACAATCTTTCCACCCCCTCTTCCGCATAGTTCCCTGAGTCGTGGTGGATGAGTATTAAGGCTGCTTTATTGTTGTGAGTTTAGGGGTCTTTGTGTCGAAAATCGTTGGTTTCTGTCTCACTGGCTTATCCTGTGTTGATTGAATGGCTGTGGCTGTGGGTCCCTTGTTCATCCCGTCATTCTCTGTGGGGGTTCCATATGGATCCTCCACAGTATGACTGTGGTGGCTCCTCTCTGGCCAGAATCTCAGCTGTCTGCCTACGGTCGGGTTAGATAGGCCCCAGCTCTCTCACTGCATCCTGAAAAATACAAACACAGTCTCCATCAGAGAGTGAGATCAGTGTAGGTTAACAAATATACACAATTCTGGATTACCTAGATTCTATTTTTAGTAGCCTCCCCATCAATCGTTCCCATAGTGCATCTTGTCTTGGGAGCCCAACAGTACAGGATCCGGTGTCTATTGCCCTGAATCCCAAGTTCCAGACAAGGCGTCCCCCTCACTAAGTGGAAAATTGGCTGAATTTGAAAGCTGTTGATTGTCTCCCCCAGGCCCAGGCTCCTCCATTACACAAGTGCTCCTTTCTTGGTTCGCTGTTCTCTCCCAGTAGGAGGTGTGGTCAGCCTACTCATGGCTGCAGATTGTGTTTCATGTTAGTGGTCTCTGTTTACTCCAGCTGTCGTTGATCAGTTTCCCCTGGCAGCCTGTGCAGTGCTTTCTTCCAGCACTACACTAACTGCCTTCTGGGCTGGATACTGTTCTGGACGTTGAAGGGTCTCTCGATGCTGATCGATGGCATTCTGTGGTTTCTTCAGCAACAGAGTTTTGCCTCAGGCCTGGGGAGGGCACTCAAGAGCTTTGACAGAATTCTGTCTTGTTGGAATCTCATGAGTCACTTTGGTCAACAGCTCAGTGAGGGAAGGAACCAGTGGTTGGAACCAGGGGTTGTCAGGCTGATCTAATTATTCACAGGCTTAGACTCTCTCCCCTACCACTCATGACCCCTCTTGCCAGTCAACGCTCACTACTTTCTCAATAGGTTACAGTATGTTCGTGAGGATTTTATGTTTTGGAACCTAATATGGTTGTTCCTGTTTGGTTTGGAGTCTTCTCTTTAATCCCCTCTCTCCATGGAAAGAAATTGCTGATTGGGCAAGGCTGTATCATGTGACTGAAACAAGGAAGTAGGTGGTGCAAAGTGAGGGCAGCCTTGATTATAGTTGACAGGTTTCCTAGATTCACACAGACTGGAGAAGAATTGCCAAATCAGCACATGACAGCATCTAATTTACTAAAAGTACCAACTTGTATATATTTAGGCCTCCCTTCTTTCCTGGCTAAATTTGGCTCACTTTTAGTTGAGGTCAACCCACTCAATTCATTAAAACAATTGGGGGGGGCTGGAGAGATCATTTAGTAGTTAAGGTACTTGCCTTCAAAGCCTAATGACCTGGGTTCAATTCCCCAGTACCCACATAAAACCTGATGCACAAAGTAACACATGCATCTAGAGTTCCTTTGCAGTGGCTGCAGGCCCTGACACGCCCTTTCTTATTCATTCTCTCTCTCCTTCCCTCCCTCCCTGTCTCTGCTTGTAAATAAGTAAATAATATTTTCAAAATTAAAAAAATATTTTAAGACAATTGAGACTTGGTAATGAATTTACTTTATTTTTTCTATTAGGTACATGTTATCCAATGTCAGTTTGTTTTACATGGTTTTGATTTGCTTTTGCATTCTTGATGGCATCAATTAAATGATTCTTCACCCCCACCTCCCACCCCATCACCCACCCTCTGAACTGGTAGTGTGGGAATCAGCCCAGGGCCTTGCACATGAGCTGTGTTCACAGCCCTGACTTTTTAAAAAATTTGCTTTCATTTAGTATTTTGTTGATAATCTTAATTCCATAAATTATGTAAACATGCGTCTTTAAATGTAGCTACAAAGCTATATCAGCAATAAAGATTGAGGTTTTTAAAATATATGATAGATCATGTGTATGCTTCAACTTTATATATTTTTCTACATCTTGCTTGTACACTTTTTGCCCTCTTTTTTATTTGTTCATATGTATTTAAAATAATAAGAGGCAGATGCACGAAGTGGCACATGCAACGGCAGGAGGCCCTGGAGTGTCCATATTCCCTCTTTCCCTGTCTCTGTCTCTCTCTCTCTCTCAAATAAATGAAAAAATATATTTTTAAAATGAGAGGCTATTTAAAGCCTTTTTAATTTCCAGATTTTAATGAGGCGTGTTTCCTTTTGGACTTGTAGAAGCTAAATTTTAGGCTGGCAGTTTAAAGTACCAATCTTTTCAAATATGTCTTAAAACTTCTTTCTATAAATAACAAGTTAGAGTGAAAGGTTCACTACTTCTCATAAGTAACATATGTGCAGAATCAAAAAAGAGCTCTTCTCATCTTAATACAGAGTCCCTGAAAATATGAATCTCCAACCTGGAAAGGATTGCTTTTTTGTGTGTTTTATCACTACTGTTAACACTTGTGTGAGGCTTTATAACTTACAAAATGCTTTCCTGAGGTTCCTTGTTAGCACAGTAGGGAGTGTGTCAGTCTCATAAAAAAGACCTCTCATGTTCATGGAGTACAATTAAAATGGTCATATTCTATAATTTAAAAAAATCACCCCCTTCTAGACATAGCTACTTTTATCTGTTTCATTTTTATTTGTTTCTTGTCTTTTGAAACAGAATCTGGCTATGTAGGCCCAGGTTGGCCTTAAACTCACTTATGTAGCCTAAGGCTGTCCTTGAACTCACAGTGACCTCCTGACTCAGCCTCTCTAGTACTGAGCTTCCAGGCATGCACCACCCTTTTCTTAGGGAGTTGTGTACATTGCTTTATTTGTTTGAGTTGTCATAGACACTAATACAATTTTATGTGGCATTGAAATAATTCTTGCTAGCATTTTTTTATATATATAACAAAGTGGAGATGTAAGAAATCAAAGGCTGGGCGTGGTGGCACACGTCTTTAATCCCAGCACTGGAGAGGCAGCAGTAGGAGGATCGCTGTGAACTCCAGGCCAGCCTGAGACTACATAGTGAATTCCAGGTCAGCCTGGGCTAGAGTGAGACCCTACCTCAAAAAAAAAAAAAAAAAAAGAGAACAAAACAATAGACCAACCGAGAAACCAATGAAATCAAGGAGAAACTGATTGAGAAGAGTGTGAACAATGCTCATGCCCAAGACTTCTAGAGCTGCTTTCTTGTGTGCAGAGCAATGAAGATGATGGGAGTCCTGTCTATGTTTCAGGCATCAAGCAGAACCTGGAAATGCTGTGCCCAGCTTTATAAGTCTTGCTGTCAGGGGTACATATGGCTGCCTTGCTTATAGTGTAAAGTTGTTGAGCAAACTTTATATTTGACAGTTAGGGCCAGCCCCAGCATTGCTGTTTGTTTAGTAACAAGCCAGATATATTAAAAGAAGTAAGCCATATTTCAGCCAAATGTTTAATAACTAAAAGTAGCCAGTAGACTTGACTACACATATCTGTATTTAGTGATAATAATTTCTATTTGAAATTATTGAATTCCTAAATTGAATCTCCTAAATCTTTAGTAAGGATCAAGGGCCCTGAGGCAGAACCAGGGTGGCAGTTCTTCTTATGAACACCCTGAAGCTCACTATACTGTATTTTACTCCCCCCCCCCCAAAGTAGATTTTCCTTGCTTCAATTGCTTTACAGCAAGAGTAGAAACTAAGTGATTGTGCCACTGTATTGGTTAAATGATTTACCAGCAGGAACATTATTGAGACCTGTTGAAATATCTTTTAATAACGCCATTAGAACCCCAGTCCTGAGGGGCAGAGGCAGGAGAATCACTGGGCTCACTGGTCAGCCATTGTGGCCAAAAATGTCAGCTCCAGGTTCAGTGAGGCCCTCGTCCCAAGGAAATGAAGTGGCAGAATGATCCCAGGACACTGGGGTTTCCCTCTAGCCTCCGTGTGTGTGTGTGTGTGTGTGTGTGTGTGTGTGTGTGTGTGTGTGTGTGTGTTCCCCATTGGAATTCCCCATTGGAATTCCATGTAGATCTGCAGGTGAAATGTTCCAGTGTCTTCTCCTGTGCTGACCTTGAGACAGGGTCTTTACCAGCGCTTCCTTCTCTGGAGGCCAGCCTTGTCATGGAAACTTTCCAACATTAAAGACCTTTGACCGGGCTTTCCTCCTACAAAATTGCCATATTGCTGTGCATCTTAGTAGCCATTCTTAAATTCCCTTTTGCTGCTAAGTCTCTCCACGTAGTATTCCTCTATGTTCCGTTTCTGGCTTTCCTCTCTGCAAATCAAGTGCACTGAGGCTGTAGGTGTTCAGACTGGCCGTGCCAGCTTTGTTTACACTCGGGTCTCCACGGCGAGGAGAGTGCTGAAGGATCACCTGGGTGAGGGCTGGCACAAGAAGCGGTGCCCTGGCCTCACTAGGAATGGCACTTAATCCCTGCTGGTGCCCGGGAGCCAGCATGCATTTTGCAGTGTCCGAGGCTCCCTGGACTAAGGACACAGAGTTGGGAGATTTATAAGGGAGTGTTCTTAGCGAATCTGATTTACAGTTTGTAAGTGCTTATCTTCAGTTGGAAGAAAAAACTTTACTTCTTCTGATTCAGGAAGCCGGATGCCCCAGTGCCTGATGGAGAAGGTGAAAAACCCATAGAAGAAAGCTCAGACAGTGACTCTTCCTTCAGTGACTAAGCAGGATTTTGACAAGAGTCACAGACTTGGGAAGGGTACGTTTATATGCTGGGAGGCTGCACTTTACCCATAAAGCACCAGATGGCCATATGCTTCCTGCCAGCCTTGCTCTATGTTATACTAAAGCATTTGTAACCTGCCAGTATGTTTTGTTACCAAAATAAAGTGCTTCACAATTAAAAATAGAATATCCTAAATTGTAATGGGTGCTCCAGTACTCACAAACTATCCCAGTGACAAGCGATGAGCCCTTTCAGATGGAGTCAGTGTGAGTCAACTCACTGCAAAAGTGAGGGAATATGGCGAGTGAAATATTCAACTTTTGTGAAACTTTTTATCATGTAAAATACTGTGTGCATTTTTGCATCATAAGCATTGATGAAGAAATTTCTAGCAGAAAGTAATACTGGAAAGTCTGCTGTGATCACCTGAAACCTACATTTTCTATCTACTATGAGTATGGAATTTATTGCTGTTAATTATTAGCATATATAGCTTTTTGTGATTTGGCCAATAATTTATATATTATCGAAGTCTGATGTTTTTATTATACCTGTTATCAAATAAAAATGTTGACAGCAGTTACAATATGGTTCAGAGTAGTCAAGTATTTTATATACATATATAGTTTTTCATATATATCTGTATATCTGTATGTGATCTGTATATATCATTTATACGTATATATGTGTATATGTATATCTGTGTGTGGTGTGTGTATGCATTATTTATGTATATGTATATTTTTATATGTGTGTATATATATATGCATGTCAGTTTGTGGTTGTGTGTATCATTTATTCATATTTGTTTATATATATATATATGTGTGTGTGTATATATGTGTATGTCAGTGTGTGGTGTGTGTTCGCTATGCATACATATATTTACATGTGTATATATGTGTCAGTGTGTGTAGCATTTATACTTATATATTGATGTGTGTATGTATATGAGAGTGTGTGTTGGTGTGTGCATTTGGTTATTGGTACTCTTCTTAGTTTAGGTCACCTGAAAGTAGAGCCTGAGCAAAGGCCTTGGATGTATGTAGTTCATTTGTGAGGTGACCCCAGGAAGCAGATTTGAGAGAATGGGGGAGTCAACATGAAGGTATAACATCAAGGTTACTGTCTTGGGTTTGAATACTCCAAGACCTCCAGAGAGGTGGATAGGCACTTCATAAAACTGTCCATTTAATGGAACCAAAATCACTTATTGAGCAATTTTCATCCCGTATTATGGAACTGTTGCTTCTAGGGATATTACCCCTGCACTTGCTGTTCTATGTGATGGTTTTGTTGTCAACTTGGATCTTTTTAATTATCTTGGGTGAGTCTCTGAGGATGTTTACAGGAAGGCAGCCTCTCAGCAAGGGGCAGGGTGTAAAGAAGCTCAAAGAAGCTGGAAGTAAACATCCTTTCCTGTGTGAGCCATGCAGCAAGGAAATTCCAGAGACTCAGGAAGCCAGTAAGTCTGTGATAGGGTTGCAAGACCCCACCCTAAGCCTATATAAAGGAGAAGAAACTCTTTGGCCCTCCTGCCTGTTTGCTGTTCTGTGTGTGTGGTGTTGGTGATGGGTTTTTCTCTCTGCTTGGACCTGTGAAAGAGCCAGCCTCTGTCACTGTTACGGAACTTCCCCTCAATCTGTAGTTTCAATAAATACTTTCCTACCCCAAATTGTGCTGGTTTGAGATTCATCCCAGCAGTGTGTGGCTGACTACAACACTCACCAAATATTGAAAGACTTAAAACAGCAAGAAGACTGCTCTAAGAAGATGATGATAGTTCAAGGTTGCAGTGGGCAAAGCTTTACTCACCTACAACTGTCCAATGCAGGTGTGGCTGATATCAGAAGCAGAAAAGCAAATATAATACAAGACAAAAAAAAATGGTATTTGCTACTTTGTACCCTTCATTGCTCAGAACTGCCTGAGTCCCAGGGTCTCTCCTCTGTCACTAAGCTTCAAGATGGTGGCCCACCATTAACTGAAAAGACCACACACTTATCTGAAGATTGGTGAGGCAGGCTACTGTTGTTATTGTTGCAACCAAGGCCCAAACTAATCTTCAGCTCTCCTTTCTCCACCATACATTTTCAATTTCTCTGGTTCTGCAGCAGAAATTCAGCTTGCTGATTGCTGGTAGAGTGACCCACATCTTCACCCCTGTGGTCGCTGCCTTGTTTCCTTTGTCCCTTTAAGTCTGGTCATCACCCAGACTGGTTTGCTGTTCAGACAGCATTGTGTGAATTGTTCCAGTGCGTGTACCGCATCCTGGAGAGCAGCCTTCTGTACGCCTACAATAGGACATTCCATTGCTGTAGATAGGTGCACGTGACAGGGTCCATGGAACCAATAATTCATGCACGTGAAGTTGTTGTTTTTGCTTTTTGTTTTTCTTTTTTTTAAGCAAGGTCTTCTGAGGTGGCCTTGTCGGCCCATGAATTCATGACAATCCTGCCTCATTCTCTCAAGTGCTGGGATTCCGGGCATGCACCACAATGCCAGTTCCAGAGTTATTTTCATGTGCTTGTTATCCTAGTGTCTGAGGCAAAGTAATACCATGTTGGTAATGGGTATTAGGGACTCTGAAGGCTTCAGTGATGCAGGCAGAAGTAATGAGGGATAAAAGGAAAGCCCGTACTATGAATGAGTCAATTACAATAGTAAAGAATTGCTTCATTCTCCATGGAAGGAGTTCAATACAAGTGGCTGCTTAATAACTGAGGAATGTACTCAATCATTGGTCTCTGCTACTTACAGGTGATCAGGTGCTTTGCATTGGAAGTAACTAAGTAACCTGACTGAGAAGCTCAAACTGCTGGACCTACATAAAGCCTTCGTCTCCATCTCCATCACTGTGATCACTCCATTTATGGGCTTGTTGTATACATCTAAGTTAATCATGGCCAAGATGGAGGAATTATCCTGTTGACCCAAGTTTTGCCTCCTTAGGTGAATAATGGAATTTGGTGTGGTCTTGATGTGATTTGAACATGTCCCCTTAAAGTTCTTATGCTGGGATCTTGGTCCACACCAGGTCTTTTCTCCCTTCCTCCCTTGCATCTGTGTGTGTGTGTGTGTGTGTGTGTGTGTGTGTGTGTGTGTGTGTGTGTGTGTGTATATATATATATATATATATATATATAAAATCTTCTCTTGCTCTCATCCAAAGAATGTTCCCATGCGATAAGCTCTCCTTTATTCAGCAAGCTTAAGATTTATTCTCACACATGTAATCCAGCTCTCTAGAAATATACATAGCAAGTATCTTAAATTCTTTTAGTAAATAAGCTCTTTATTCCCTATTGAAAGACCGGAAATTTTCTCTCAGCTGGGTCTGACATTAGTTCATCTTTTTGAAGAAATGGGGAGGCAGAGGTAGATCTTAGAAGCATCTTCTTACCTGCATCCTGCATCCAGGTAAGGGGAGTCCACCTTGGTTTATTGTGGAGAAAGGGCCTTGCCTGGCGTGGAGAGGTGGAAGAAACAAGGACTTCAAGCTCCTCTAGTACATTCTCACTGCAAGTGTTCACTCCTCTACCGTGAGGGCTCCGACTTCAGAAAAGAGATTTGTTGAGGCTCCACCTTTCATCTCCTTGGCTGCTCTTAATGCTTGATTCACTCTGGGACTCATACAGTCACTCTGGCTGAGAGGAGAACGGCATCTTTAAAACACCTGCTAGGTAGGCTATCTGGCTTTCACAGTTGGTAGTTGGCTGGTCTGTGCCTGCTACTTTGTTTTAACAAGACGTCCAGACAATTAATAATGCTAACCAATTCCATAATCCCTTTCCCTCATACTATTGTAATGTCAGACCTACCAGAGAATGCCGCCTCTTGTGGTGATCAGTGCATACTAGGGAGAATTATCTTCCTGCTTATCCAGCAATAAGGGTAAATGATCCAGTCACAGAATCCCATAAAAGCTCTACTTATCAGTCACCTATACCAAAAGCAGATCCAAAGACAAACACTTGGGCACAGTAGTTTATTGGTGAGGTGGCCTGAGGAAACAGGAATGGAAGCAGAAAGAATGAGAAAGGGAAGAACAGCTAATATAGGGCTCTTAACAAGATTGCCATTGTGGGCACTTGGGACTTGATTTCTGGACCAGCGCTTTCTTAGAAGCAAGCAGTGTCCCAGAATTATTCACATTTTTAATTGGTAGTGGGCATTGCTCCTTCACACTTGTGGACTTGCCTTGCACAGGTAAACAAGGACCTTGGTGATGGAAGAGACTGGTCAGAAGGTAGACAAATGGGGCACTCACTTGAGATGGGTTGCTTCCAAATTCAGTAAATGGTTATTGCTATAGTTGAAACCCAAGGTGGACCTGGAATATGCCAGGGTACCACCAGCAGCATCAACAGCATTGCTTTGCTTACCTTTATTTAAAATGACATATAGGGCTGGAGAGATGGCTCAGTGGCTAAAGTGTTTGCCTGCAAAAGCCTAATGACCCAGGTTCAGTTCCTCAGTACCCACATAAAGCCAGGTGCACAAAATGGGACATGAGTCATAGATCTGGAGTTCCTTTGCAGTTGCTAGAAGCCCTGACATACCCATTCTCCTTTGTCTTTCCTTTCTTCCTTTCTTCCTTCCTTCTTTCCTTCCATATCTCTCTTTTTCTCTCTCCCTTGAATTGCATAAATAAAATATTAAATTGGCATATAAAGAAAATAGGTAGCAAGCCACTCAGGACCTCTGGTACTTTTTGATTAAAACGTTTAAGTTTTAAAAATAGTCTAAGATGGGCTGGAAAGATGGCTTAGCAATTAAGTGTGCTTCCTGAACGAGCATGAAGATCTGAGAGGGTCTAAGACTGCCAGAGTTCGAGCCTCCAGAATCCATGTAAACAGCTGGCATATGTAATGCATATAATGCAGCATGGCCAGTACTGTGCAAATGGAAAGATCTGGAATCAGTAAGAGACTCCATGGCAAGGGAAAACAGATGGGTGAGTGATAGAGGGAGATTCCTGTTGTCCTCTGGCCACAGCAGTTGAGCAAATGGGTCTCTGTAGGCAAGCGCTCACTCAGGGCAACACGTCAGCTCATACACAAATTTATGCCACATAGACACACAACACATCAGATACACATACACAGGCATATCTCCCGCCACACACAGAGACCACACAAGGTGCATAGGAAAAATTACAACTGTGTAAAGGTTGAATGATGCCCACATCTATATTTTTATAGTCTTATAATTACAATATACTTCTTTAACCATTTCCTTTAATATGCCCACAGAGCATTCTATCAAACTTCCATATCTTAACTCTAGCATGGTCCTGTTATAGAGCAAAGTGTCCATGTGCTCCTGTGGAGTGGCCAGACTTCTCCTGAAGTTCATTACAAAAGCAAGTTTGACTTCCAGGGTTCACAAGAAACTCGAATTCCCATTGTTTAGTCTTGTGTTTTAATAGCTTTTGTAACAACAGTGCCTACAAAGGTCTTTTCAAAACCTTCCCTTTTACCAGGTTGGTTGATTAGCAACTGAGCAGTGTTGTACATCAAGTGTCACTGTGACTTGGGTTTGGGATAAATATGCCAAACGAGAGCTATCTTCCTTTGGAACATGAAATATAAAGATTTTTATTTGTGACTCCATTTCCTTTCCTCCCCAAACAATATTACTTTAGATGAGCAGCTTACAAATAAGTAAATGTGGGACATGGGGAAAGTTCACTTACTCACATCTACAAATTACTTACTAGACATCTGTATATCCTATGATACACAGAACACCTTAGAATTAAACACTTTGCATGGCTAACACTGAAAATTTTACTTTGAAGTTCTTAGAATTGGAATAATAACCTGTTTATGCCTAGAAGAAATCTTAGCTTATGTCTGGTCTGACTCACATTTACCAATAATCAATTTGAGGTCCAGAGAATTTGAATGATTCCTTAAAAAATGCTAAGAAAGAAAAGAAATTTATTTATATAAAATGCTAAATGTCCCACCTATATTGTTATTTTAAATTGTTATATTAAATATCAAGACTTAATTATCTATACTAAAATAATACTTGAGATTTCATCAATGTTATTAAAATTTCACATTGTACACTGCAAAACGAAATGGACCTTTTCTTCATATGCTTCTTAATAGTAATCCCTAAGTTTTCACTTGCACTAAAAAATGTGACCTTGGGGAATCAAGTAAAGTTACTTATACATTTTCATATAGTTTATGTGTTTTCTAAACTCTGAATTCAGAACAGTCAGAGAAACTAGAAGGATAGTTTTTTATTCCTTCTTATATTTTACCATTATTGACTATAACTGCATATACTCAAGGAAAATAACATGATTTGATATATATGCATTGTTTATTGATCACAAATTAATTCATCACCCACTGCTTTTTTCTATGTATGTATGTATGTATGTATGTATGTATGTATGTATGTATGCATGTATGGGCTGAAGTCAATTAATATGGCCAGTATATGATGAATACTTGGCTCTTGGTGGGACATATACATTATCCCCTGTAGGGTTCCAGAAACATCCTAGAAAGTGGGACCTAAAGAATGTAAGAGCTGGAAGATGGGAGAAGCTCATGGGACACTCATGAATTCATACCAGATGTTGCTACCTACACATGATGGGGCCAATCAACATTCTGCTATGGAAAGCCGCTCCCCACCCTGATGAGCTAAGGGCAGTTAATAAGTTTCCAGGGAAGGGGACGTCACTGTGAGCTCACAATAGTCCAAAAGTCTACAAATGATCCATGCTGCAGCATGGGTGAACCCTGAGACATACAGAAAGATTGTGTGACTTTTCTTGTATAAAGTACCTAAAGTCAGATTCATACCAACAAAAAAGCCAATTGTCAGGGACAGAGAAAAGCTAGGAACAGGGAGTTTGCATTTATAATGGGTACAGAGTATGATGGGCAAAACAAAAAAGTTCTAGAAATAAATGTTAACAATTGTTCAGTGGTTTAAATAGACTTGATGCCTTGAACTATATGCTTAAAATGAACAAGATATGTTTTAAAAATTATGTTGGAAGTACATACAAGAACCTCAGAATCTAATTACAGAAGATTTTCCCATGAGCTCCTCCTCAGGAACTCGATAGAGGATGAGCTTCAGATCATCAATATGGCTGGAGAGATGTCATATGGAGAATGGTTGCCCTGTTTCCTAAGAGACCTAAAATTCTGACCAGTTAGCACAAATGAGTATACATACCATCTTGACTGTAGCTTTGCACCCTTTCCTGCTAAAAAGAAGCTGGTTCCTAGGAAAGATGGATGGTTCTGAGACCAGCACAGGAAAGAGGATATGAGCCTGGCACATGTTATCATATAAGCTACTAGAAACAAAGCCAGGCTAGTAACAGAAGACCTGAGGATTGGGCTGGAACCATGGCTCAGTGATTAGGGTGCTATTGTACCCTTGAGCTCTCTCAGCAGCAGCTATTATCTGCATAGGATCTGTACCTGTTTGGACTTGTCAACATCCTGCCATGGTGGGGGAGAAGGGTTCATGAGGCCCCACTCGTCCTTGTTCCGAGCAGAGCAGACATGTTCCAATTATGTGTCAATCAGTGATCCTGCAAACATCCTCACCCATGTTCCTAAAAGCAACCCTAATGAAACTCATTGAGTTACCAAATTTTTTAAAAAATATCATGCAAATAAGAGAGGCAAGTAGTTGTGAAGAGGAAGGAGATCAGTGGTGAGGGGGGTACAAGAGTGTAACAAGGGGGTAAATATGAACAAAATATACTCTGTGCATGTATGAAAATGTCTCAATGAAACCAAATATTGTATATGATTAATATATGTTAATAAAATTGGGCTGGTCATGGTATCTCATGCTTGTAATCTCAGCATGAGGAAGGCTGAGACTGGAAGTCTGTCACTAGTTCAAGGCCAGCCCAGGCTACAGAGTGAGTTCCAGGCACCCTGAGGGCACACTCTCCATCTGTCTGTCTGTCTGTCTATCTATCTCTATCTATCTATCTATCTATCTATCTATCTATCTATCTATCTATCTATCTATCTATCTATCTATCTATCTATTTTCTTTCCTCCCCTTCCTTTGGCTCTTAAATTCTTCTGCAATGGTATGTTAGAGGTGTCTCACTTAGTGCTGAACATAACACTGTCATTTCTTCTCAACTCTTTTTTTTAAATTTATTGTCCATAATGAGTTACAACATTTAGTGGGCAAACAATGAGTTGTTATCCCCAATTCCCCACTGCCCTCCCCTCCCCCCTCCACTGGATAACCTCCTCCATGGGTCGTCTGGATCATTCCTTGTGACAGGGGACCATGGATAGCCTAGTATTCAGCCAGGTTCTCCTGGCCATGCCTCTGGAT
>PVHP010046457.1:0-13345 GCA_004024765.1 Zapus hudsonius | reverse complement strand
CACTTCAAGATCTAGTAATGGGCCATGACCCACAGTTGAGAAACCACTGGCTTAGGATTATCATTTGCCTAAATTACTGCAATTATGTCCCAATTTACCTCTTCTGTCTGCAGTCTGGCTTCCAAACTGACAGATCTAACCATGTCGCTTTCCTTCTAGGAAAGAAAAATGCCATGGAGATTATAGACTCTTTGTTTCTTAGCGTGGTATCTAAGGTTCTCCAGGACACCCCAGTTACCTGTTACCCTCCTCTCCACCCACTGCCTCCCTGGAACCTCCCTCCCTTCATAACTCTCCTTGCCCGCACCTTGTTCCCTTCCTCTGCTGTGGTCCTAAAGTCCCACCTTATCTTTCAAAGCTCAAGTGTGGGTGTCATTACTTCTTTATCTCTTCCTCACCTTCCCAGGTTAGCCCCTTCCACCGCGTCCACGTTTAACAGGTACCCGGATCACCTGGCAGAGCCGGGCACTGTTAAAAAAGATTGACTAGGGCTGGAGAGATGGCTCAGTGGTTAAGGCACTTGCCTCCAGTGTCTAAGACCCCTAGTTCGATTCCCCAGGACCCACATAAGCCAGACCCACAAGGTGGTGGCCCTGCGCTCTCTCTCTCTCTCTCTCTCTCTCTCTCTCTCTCTGCTTGAAAATGAATAAATAAAATATTTAAAAAAAAGAATGACTAGTGCGCACCTAGGGAGGTTGTTAACATCAGTGCACATAGAGTCCCTTCTTCTGTTGGTCGTCTTGGCATTTTAGCATCTAACAATATGATAATAAATGTGTGTTGACTTCCAACCCATAATTCAATACCTATGTTTATCGTTAGACTCTGCAGTCCCAGTCTCCCCATCCATCCTTGCATCTAATAGCTAACCATAAAATAATATGTGCATGCAGACTTCCAATGCATCATTCAAAATAATTTCGTTGTATACTGGCATCCTGCATGTACACAGAACTTTCTGCCTCATGGAGGATCTGTCTTCTGGTCAGTGAAGTATGTGGTCGGCAGTTAAGACAAACGGAATCCCAGTTTTCCAAGGAGTGGGCCCTGTAGTGACCAAGGCCACACAGTTCAACTCAAACCCAAACCTGACTATAGGTCATTCTGGATCCTGTTCTTCAAAGTGGGACTGACTGTAGCCAGCCATGGCCATGAAGGCTTTGAGACATTCAGTGGAACCCAGACTCAGAGGCACTCCATGACTGTCACACCTGAGTGCAGGGGGAGGGCACTCAGTGAACATGGTGGTCTAACCTTCCCACCCAAGGGGCTTACAGGTACTTCCTGAGTGAATGCTCACACGGAGTAACCGCCTAGTGCACTGGCAGTCCACCTTGGACACATTTGAGTGGGGACCACCAGTACCAGGGGGCAGGGTGACAGGTGCCACAGGAACCAGGACCCAGGTCCAGCAAAGGTAAGCAGCATCTAGCTTAGAGAGTCTAGGAGCTGTGATGGAGGGCAGCTTTTTGAGCAAGTTGGAACTGGGCAGAAGTCAAGGATGGAAGGAGTGGCGGGAGCCGTTTAGCCAGAGACAGGACCCGGGTGAGACTAGCTGGTACAGCAGCCTCCTCAGGGAAACAGCAAAGTTGGCACCATGAGAGGCAGCAAAAGAATTTAAATTAGTGGAAGGATGGGTGCAGGGAAGTGAGCAGTTAGTGATCTTGGCTTGAGCCCACTCCTGAGGGGCTCCTTTCTGAGGACAAGAGCCACAGATGAGGAAAGATGAGGAGATGTGGCCGCTGGTCGAGGAGGTGGAGCCGAGCTGGAGGAAGACAGACCTTGAGGCTTGATAAGAAGCTCTGTCTTGTCTCTACTCTCTGCTTCCTAATCCCCCAGATGTGTGCAAGCTCCTGCCACAACGCTCCCGCTCCCCCAACATGTGGTGGCAATAAACCCTTCCTCCCTTGAACTGCCTGTCACTTATGTGGTCACAGTGACAAGAAAAGTCACCAATACTGTAGAGAGCCGCCAAGATGGAGTACATCATCTGTCCGTCCCTGCTTGAAGACTGCTAGCGAGCAGTTCAGCTCCAGATGTTAAATTTGAATTATATTGTTGTTGTTGTTGCTGTGACAGATACTTACCTGATCAAGGTAGCTGCAGGAGGGAGGGGCTTACCTGACCACAGTTTATGAAGTCCATCCGGAGGGACAGCATGGTGGCAGGAGTCTGAGGCCACAGCATAGAAGCAGAGAGTGAACAGGAAGTGAGGATGGGCTGTAAAGCCTCAAGGCCCGCCCCCAGTGACCTACTCCTCCAGTAAGGCTTTACCTTCCAAAGGTTCCTGACCTTCCAAGACATCGCCACCAGCTTGAGACCAAGCATTGAAATACAGGAGCCTCTGCAGGATGCTGCACATTCCCAAGTCAGGAGTTTCCCAGCAGGGATGGATGGTTCCGGTCCAGATCTCAGGAAAGACAGAGATGGCCACTGAGGCCCCAGCACAGGTGTGCTGAGGGACAAGCCAGGCTTAGGAAGGAACTTTGGGAAGGTAAAGACGAGAGGACAGGGGACTGCAGAGGAGCGACAGGCTAATTTCTTTTATTCCACCAATGAGGACACTGGGTCCTCACTCTGTGTCCAGCTGGAATGGGGCCAGGACCTGGCAGCCCCCCATCAGATGCCTGGCTTCCCAGTCGACACACGTGTCCTTGCTGCATAAATGGTAGGTTCTCCCAGATCCCCTCACAGACCAAAGGCTTCCACCTCACTTCTGTGTAGATACTAATGACCAGAGAGGAAAGCCATAGCCCAGTAAAGGGGAAAAGCAGACAGGCTCACCTGACCTTGAATTAAATTATTAGTTAATTCTGAGCACCTCCCATATTTAAATGACAAATTGCTTTTTTTTTTTTTTAGATTTTCTATAGGTTTAATAGGAGACTCAGTGGTCTAGGACAAAAGTGCCACACAGAGTTCAATCATTGATTTTATAAGATACTATTTGTTATAAATCCGAGGCAATTGGAAAGTTACCTGTCTTCATTCTGCTGAACAGCCTCTCTTACATGAGGACTCTACAGAAGAGGTACCTGAAGCCTACCGTGTTTAGCCAGGAGCAGATTTACTGCATGTGATCCCAAGTTAGGTTTGAGGGGCTGGAGAGATTGCTCAGTGGTTAAGGTATTTGCCTGCAAAGCCCAAAGACCTAGGTTCAATTCCCTAGTACGCAGGTAAAACCATATGCACAAAGTGGCACATGTGTCTGGAATTCATTGACCATGGATGGAGGCCCTGGCTTGACCATTCTATCTCTTCTATCTCTCTGTTTGCAAATAAATAAATAAAAATATTTTTTAAAAAAGAGGTTTGAGCCGGGCGTGGTGGTGCACGCCTTTAATCTCAGCACTCGGGAGGCAAAGGTAGGAGGATCACCATGAGTTCAAGGCCACCCTGAGACTATAGAGTGAATTCCAGGTCAGCCTGGGCTAGAGTGAGACCCTACGTCGAACCCCCCCCCCAAAAAAAAAAAACAGGTTTGAGTGAAGGCCCTTGGCTTCCTGGTGTTACATGACATCAGCCTGGAAGGTCCCCAGACTAAAGTCATGATCCTTCCTCACAGACATAAGCCACCAAGAACCACTAAGAGGCTTTGGAGAATCGGCTTGAACTCTATCCTGGGCCTCATTCTGCCAGCTGGTGGTTGTGCTGATCAGGAGCACAACCATCCTCAACTGGCTCCACCAAAGCGAGGATTCAATGAGATCATATGGTCAGAACACTGCACAGCACAGGACAGTCGGTCCCAGCCATGGTTACCACCTTTGGGTTAACTTTGCTCTGGGTGGAATGAGCCTACAGGAAGTGTCAAAGTGACCTTGGAAAGGACCTGGTTGGGGGGGGCAGAGCAGGTGAGGGTAGTGAGAACTGATTTTCCAAGATGACAAGTGTCTTCAACTTCACGTCTGTCCATAAGACGTCTTCAGAGCAGTGACTGATGATCCCAGCACTTGATCTGAGGCAGAAGGAAAGCTTTGAGTTTTAGACCAGCCTGGGCTAGTGAGCTTCAGGCCAGCTTGGGTCTCTCTCCCTCCCTCTCTCTCTGGAGACAGCCCCCTGCAGGGAACAGTACTGAGACAGTTGGGAAGCCATCCACCCCTGCACACAGCTGGGCTCCTCAGGACTCCCCACCCTGCCGCAGGAACCTTGCGTATCCATCTAAACCGCTGGCTGGCATTCAAAGAAATCCCTTGTGGTTTCCAGGGCGGGTGGCCTGCGGTGCCCGGGCGAGCGGAGCTGGGCAGCCCTGGGCTCCCAGGTGGACAGCTCCCAGGGAGGCTTGCGGGCACCTGGGATGCCTCTGAGCCTCCTCCTGGAGCTGCAGGCTACAGACAAGGAAGGTGGGGCAATGGGGCCCGCAGGCAGCCAGCCATCCCGCCCCGCAGACACCAAGGTCAAGCTGGGTCTCTTCTCCCCTCTGACGTCATGCAGTTTCCTGCTTCCCGTAGGGCTCCCTCCCCGGAACGGCAAGATGATCACCGCCACTATCTTGCAACGTATTTTCCACGAACACGCTGTCACTAGGCCAGCAGCCCCGCCCCCCACCCCAGGACCGCAGCTGAGGCTCCGGGAAGCCGGGGCGGGGTGGGCGCGGACCTCACGTGCCCACGTCCTGCTGGAGAGCCCAGACCCCTAGCGTTCAATGCATGCATGCAATAGACACGTAATATACATAAATGCATGCGATCTATATTATGCATAGAGAGATGTGATATATATTCATCCCAAGCAAGCGCGGCGGTGTGCACGCCCGTGACCCCAGCATTCGGGCGGCTGGAGACAGGAAAATCAACACGGGTTCGACTCCAGCCTGGGCTACCTAGAATGAGGTCCGGGCTAGCCTGAGCTAGAGAGCCAGCCTCTAACGGAGGAAAGGGTGCCGGGCGTGGTGGGCGCACGCCTTTAATCCCAGCACCCGGAGTTTGGGGGAGGCAGAGGCAGGAGGATGGCCGTGAGTTCGAGGCCAATCAGAGGTTACACGGTGGATCCCAGCTCAGCCTGGAAACAAAACACACAAAAAGGTGAAAGGGCGGGAAAAGGAGGAATAAAGGAAAGAAAATGTTTAAAAAGGAAGAAAAAAACAATAGAAAAAGAAAGGGAGAGAAAGACGGAAGGGTGCATGGACAGACGGAAGGACGGACGGACGGAGGACAGCTCGCGCCCCACGCCCAGCGCCCTCCCCCCTTCCCAGCCCGGTCCCCGCGCAGCGCCGCACGGCGCAGGCGCGGCGGGAGCCTCCCCAGGGCTCTTTAAATACGAGCTATAAATACTCCGGGGCTCGGCGCGCGCGTCACGGCCTCGCCGGCTCCCGATTGGCCGCTGCGCAAGCCTCATTTGCATGGCGGGATTGCGCAACCCGCGGGCGGGCCCGGGCCGCGCCGCCCCCTCCGCGGCCCTGGGTGGGGACCGCGGGGCGGGGACCTTGGACTCCAGCGCCGTGGGAGCCGGGCGGAGTGGCGCTGGGGAGGCGGAGGCCGGGGCATGACCCCGAGTTCAAGGTCGGCCTGGGCGGTGCGGTGAGCGGCCGTCCAGGTTCCCGGCGAGCTTTCTAGGAAAGGAGACTTCGCAGGGTGCTGGGTGGTCCCTGGAGGAAGGCTAGACCACGTGACATCTGACTCGGGGAGTCCAAAAATAATTAATTAATTTAAAGGGCGGGAGACTGGGAAAGAGAAGCTGGAAAAAGCGAAGCGATGCCTGCTGGAACGAGCAGGGAGGGCCTGGTGGCCCAGCTGCGGAAACTGAGGCAGGAGGATGGCCGCGAGCGAGTGGCACCCTGTCTCTAAATACGCAAACTATTTCAAAAGAGAATGCAAACGAAGAAGCACCCCGAGGCCCATACTGGCTGACCCTGACCTCCAGGGCGCATGTCCCGGGGACGATGACCCACCCAGGTGAGCGGTGCACCTGTCCACGTCCGAGCCGGCTCCCAGTGCGCACCGAGATGTCCCCACCCACGGCGACAGGCCCCTCTCCGCCTCCAGCGGGCTCCACAGGGGGCTTTTCATTTCTATAGCTTATGTGTTAAAAAGGTCCAGACTTGCAGCAGGCGCCACCCGAGCCTTCAGGGAAATGCAGAAGAGATTTCTGGAAGGTGGGTGTCATGCTGGAGAATCCCCGGTCCCCAGGGTGGACTCGCGGAGGTGAGGCTGAAGACTTGTGCTCAGCAGGGACAGAGCCTGCGCTCTTGTGTTTATCATTAAATTACATTTCATACTTGCTCCGCTTCGGCATCCCTTTGGCTCCTAAATAAAACCGAGGTCACTGTGAAGGACTCTTAGGGGACGAGGCTTTGCAGAGTCAAGTTGGGAGCAAGCGCGCGCGCGCCTCGGAGTGGTCAAAGCAAGAGCTTTGGATGTTGACCAGCGAACGCCCTCTGCTGTCGAATGCTTTATGGGTAAGAACACAAGAGAAACCTGGGCTGGGCCCTGGCCAGCTTTACGATAAATAAATAAATGATAGATGAGATAGATAGATAGATAGATAGATAGATAGATAGATAGATAGATAGATAGATAGATAGATAGATAGATAGATAGATAGATAGATAGATAGATAGATAGATAGATAGATGGATGGATGGATGGATGGATGGATGGATGGATGGATGGATGGATGGATGGATGGATGGATTAGATGGATGGATGGATGGATGGATGGATAGATAGATAGATAGATAGATAGATAGATAGATAGATAGATAGATAGATAGATAGATAGATAGATAGATAGATAGATGGATTAGATGGATGGATGGATGGATAGATAGGTAGATAGATGATAGATAGTAGATAGATGATAGATAGATGGATGGTAGATAGATACATAGATACATAGATAGATGGACATACAGACAGGCAGATAAATGGATAGATAGGTAGATGATAGATACATACATACATAGATACATAGATAGATACATAGATAGATGATAGATAGATGATAGTAGATGATAGATGGATAGATAGATACATACATACATACATAGATACATAGATAGATACATAGATAGATGATATATGATAAATAGATAGACAGATGATAGATAGATGAATAGATAGATATTTTACTAAAAACACCGAAGTCACTGTTTTGTCACTGTACGTGCCATCCTTTGAATATCCTTCTAATTTCCAAAGTGAATACAAGTCAGCACGATTACATGCAAGGAAGACGCAAGAACTGGGGAGATGGCTTAGCTCTTAAAGGCACTTGTTGGCAAAGCCCGACTGCCCTGATTCGATTCCCCAGTACCCATGTAAAATCGGCTGCACAAAGCGGTGCATGCATCTGGAGTTCCTTTGCAGTGAGTGGTAAGATGCCCTGGTGTGCCCATGTGCCCATTTCCTCCCTCTCGCCTTGCAGATAAATAAAAACAAAATTTGGAAAAATGCAGTCTTTGTTCTCTGGGTTAACTACGCCAATGTAAAAACGTTCTGATCAGAATACTTTTCCCAATAGCCTGGTGCTGTGTCGTTGGGTTGAAAATGGACAGGTTTCAACACAGACTGCATGCAGAGGCGTCCACCAACCTTCCCCTCTCTGCTTGTCAACTCGAGCGTTTTCTGGTTTCCCAGATCAAGAAAAAATGCATTTAGAACCCCCTGCCTTTTGTGTGTGTGTATGTGTGGTGTGTGCGCATGTCTGTGTGGAGGGGCCAGAGGGTGATGTTGGCTGTCTTCCTTGATCACTCTCTAGCTTATTTACTGAGACAGGGTCTCTCACTTGAACTCAGAGCTCGCTGACTTATCCGGTCAACTAGTCAGCTTGCCTGTGGATCCCCTGTCTCTCTGTCTTCAAGGGCCGGGGTTCCCGGCAGGCCACTGCACCCACCCAGCATTTACGTGGTGCTGGGGACCCCAACTCAGCTCTTCACATTTGCATGGTAAACATATTACCATCTCCCCAGCCCAACCCCTGCCTTGATGGTCATAATCTGCAGGAAATGTTGTCTCTTTGCTGCCTTCTTCGTGTGCCTGGACTTCAAAACAAAAAACATTTTTAAGAAAGTCCCAGGTGGGCTGGAGAGATGGCTCAGCGGTTAAGGCACTTGCCTCCAGTGCCTAAGGCCCTGGGTTCAATTCCCCAGGACCCACATAAGCCAGACCTACAAGGTGGTGGACTTGGTGCTCTCTCTCTCTCTCTCTGTATCTCTCTGCTTGAAAATGAATAAATTATATATATATATATAAAGTCCCAGGAACTGTGTCACTTGAAACTTGTCTGCTGCGTCCATTGCTTCTTATTATCAGAGCTGTCATCTTGGGGAGGTAAGTTATGTTCAGAGGTGAGTCACTAGGAGGTCAGAGGACAGCTGGGGCCACAGGTGAGCTAAAGACACATGTCTCCACGGTGAAGGCCCAGACGGACATTTAGGGGCATTTCTTACAGTAAACTCTGTCTACAGGTAATGACCACAAATGCGCCTGCTTTCTAGGCTCTCCAGGTCGCAGAGGCAGACGTGGAAATGTCGTCGGTTGTGTCAAGGGAACATATATTTGTACAGAGTTTCCATACTCTCCAGGGCTGTGCCAGCCTAGGGTACCCAGTTCAGCACTTCATAGAAACACCAAATACGCTGCTGCCCTGTGAGCTGTGCCTGGCTCTGGGTCCAACTATGTCTTCCACATTTCTCTGTTGAAGTCCTAACTCTGGTGCCTTAGAGGGGGACCGTGTCTGGAGAAGGAAGGACGTCAATGAAGCAAACTTGAATGGTGTCCTTAGTTTGGGCCCTCAAGGAATATGGCTTGTGTCCTTGGAAGGTTGGTAGGACATGGGCATGTGTGGCCAGAGGAAAGACCACGTGAAGACACACTGAGAAGGTGGCCATCTGCAAGCTCAAGTGAGAGGTCTGAAGCGTACACAAGTCTGCTGACACCTTGACCATGAACTTCTAACCTTTGGAACTGTAAAGACATTTCGGCTGCGTATATTTGGTGATTATTGCCCTTTCTCCAGTAGTAAATACCCGTTGTCCTGCCTTCTGAAGCTCACATATCTAACGTGAACGTACGACAAGGCTGAGGGATAGTGTGGGTTCTTAACAAGAGGCTTCTGAACTGGTCTGAGTTCACTGCAATTAGATCTGTATGCATTGGGATTCTGGGATGACCAGTAAGTGAATTTGTTTTTATTTGTTTGTGTTTGGAGACAGGGTCTCATGTATTCCAACCTGGCCTTGAACTTTCTTGGTAGCTGGAGATGCCTTTCAAATTCTAATCCTTTGGCTTACACCATGCCAATGTTGTCCTACCACTATGATTATTATTATTATTATTATGAATTGCCCATTGACTCAGAGTTGGGCTCTGTGGTACCAAGGTCTTTGCTTTTCCTTATGGCAGGAAGAGATTTCCTAATGACCTCAATGTGGCAGGATGTGAGTTCACTTTTGACAGAAGTACATTGTCTATACTTGTTGAACTTGAGTGTTCTTCGTTGACGTACAACTTGAACTTTGTACGTGAACTGTTGGGGTATAGTTCCAAACTACTTCTGTTTTTATAAAAATAAATTTACAACCCATTCTAAATAACTTTTTTTTTTTTACAATTATTCCCTTAAAATTCGGTATCCCTCATAGATCAAATAGCCTGAGGAACGCTCTCCATGAGGGGGCAGAGACCTGAGAACCATTGGGTCTCCCTGGCCAGCCAGTCTGACTCCCAAACAGTAGATTATTGGGGATCTTTGAATCTGAGGAACAACATTCTAGAGACTTCTTTGGGTTGTCTTTTGCTTCTTAAGACCTAGAAGGTACATAGGACACAAGCACGCGCTCTCTCTCCCTCTCTCTCTTCTCTCTCTCCCTTCTCTCTCTCCCTCTCTTCTCTCTTCTCTCTCCCTCTCTCTTCTCTCTTCTCTCTCTTCTCTCTTCTCTCTCTTCTCTCTCCCTTCTCTCTCCCTCTCTTCTCTCTTCTCTCTCCCTCTCTTCTCTCTTCTCTCTCCCTTCTCCCTCTCCCTCTCTCTTCTCTTCTCTCTCTCCCTCTCTCTTCTCTCTCTCCCTTCTCTCTCTCCTCTCTCTTCTCTCTTTCTCTCTTCTCTCTCTCTTCCTCTCTCTTCTCTCCTCTCTCTTTCTCTCTCTCCCTCCTGCTCTTTCTCACTGCTTATCTTGCTGGCTTCTCTGACCATTCTTCCCAGGCTGGCTCTCATGCAGCCAGCTGCCTTGCTGTTTTCACAGGTTGGCTTGTGGAGTGAGCAGTTGCCTCTGATGTCTGCACTCTTTGTTTACTTAGTCTTGGTGATATCAACTGGGCCCATCCTACACAAGCAGGCAAGGAAAATGCATTCAAGAGAAGCCTTTCACTGGGCTTAATGCTGCATCACCAGGAGAGACCACAGAGGGAGGGTCTCCAGCAGACTCATCAGGACCACAGCCGAGTCACAGCAGCCCCCCTGCGAGGTCACCAGAACGCGGCTCTACCTCTGACCAAGGTAAATGGTTGCAGGGTTGTCTGCAGTGCGCCTAGACTTGTGATGGCGGAAGTCAGGTACATATCATTCGAATAGCCCTGGCCCAGCCTGCGTCTTTCAGGAGCTGGAGCCACGAGCTGTGGTCATGGCATTGTTCCTCAAGGTGTCTGTGATCTGCTCCAGATGCTGGTGCTGTGACTGTCTGCTGATGGATAGTCTTTGGCTCAAGGCAGCCAGGGCAGAAGGCAGACGCCAGCAGCTGCGATCGAGAGAGTTAAATGGCCCCATTCTCTCACCTCACCATCATCTCTGTGCATTTAGAGAAAAATAAACACGAGAAGAAGTGCTTATAATAGGAAGTGAAGGATTTATCATTTACATTAATAGTGATTTCACCGGTACATCTCTGCTGGGAAGAGGTGGGTTCCTCTTATCTGTCTCAGCTACAGGGCTTCAAATCGCGTGAAGCTGTAGAGGGACAGACAGACATGAGTGAGGAACCTAGAAATTGTTACGCACGAATATGCCAAACCCATCTTTTCTTGAGACATATTCATATTAATGTAGAATTCAATTAATACGTCATTTTCTACACATCGTTTCACACTCGTGATTTCTGCCAGATGGATGTGATCTATATCATGTCTATGACACATGCTGTCCTGTGTATGACATAGGACACACTTCCAAATTACTCCTTAGCATTATTCTAATGTGTGAAACCAGGAGGAAATGTATCTTTTACGGGAATTGAGACAGGAGACACAGATTCCAAAGGCAGTCTTTTCCCAACAAGGCACCTTGTGCTGCCTACGCATTGTAATCTCAAAGAGAACTCAGGGGACCCCCCCCCAGGACTTCCAGTTGGTCTTAAGGCCCATCTCAGACCTGATTTCAGTTACAGGCTGTCTTCTCTGCTCCTTCCTGTTCCTTCTATTTTCTTCTCTTGAACCCTCTCTGGCCTCCCCTCCTCAATCCTTCTCCTCCAGCCTCACAAACTTGCTCAACTTATTTTATGGAAAAAAAACCAATTATAACTGCAATCATTTATATAACTTTTTAAAAAATATTTTATTTATTCATTTTCAAGCAGAGAGATACAGAGAAAGAGAGAGAGAGAAAGAGAGAGAGAGAAAGAGAGAGAGAGAGAATGAGAGAGAGCACATCAGGGCCACCACCTTGTGGGTCTGGCATATGTGGGTCTGGCTTATGTGGGTCCTGGGGCCTTAGGCACTGGAGGCAAGTGCCTTAACCACTGAGCAATCTCTCCAGCCCTCATTTATGTAACTTTAAGGAGTGAATGCAGATGTTCATTGCTGTGATGAAATCCCTGCTCAAAGCAGCTTCAGGGAGGAAGGGTTTATTCTGGTTCACAGGTCTGTCCAGGGGAGGCAGGTGGGGAAGGCTGGTCACACTGCGTCTGTAGTCAGGAGGCAGAGAGGATGAGTGCTGGCGCTCAGCTCACCTTGTCTGTTTTATTCATCCTGGGACTGTGGCCCAAGGAGTGTGCAGCCCCCAGTTAGGGTGTGTCTTCCCATCTCAGGTAAGCTGATGGAGATATGACCGGAGACCTGTTTCCATGGCAACTCTAGATCCAATCGAGTTGCTGATTAAGAGTAACAGCATGTACGCAGTATCTTCCACAAAATCTCCTTTTTTCTTAAGCCTGACAATGTAGGCATTAATGAGCAGAGCAGGGGAGTGCTTGGAAAAATGAAGGACCAAGAAAGCAACTTGAAAAGTCCTGTCCTGGGGGGGCCTGGTCAGTGTGCCATTGCCTGCCTTCCTTCCATTTCTGAGTCCTTAGGGTGGACTCTTGTGGGGGTCTTTGTGCCCCTCCTTACCTCCCTCCCTCCCTCCCTTCTTCTTTCTCTCCCTCTCTCCCTCCCTCCCTCCCTTTCTCCCTCCCTTCTTCTTTCTCTCCCTCCCCCTGTCTCTTCCTTCCCTCCTTCCTTCCCTCCATTCCTTACCTTCCCTACCATGGATTGAGGCTAAGCAAGGGCTGTACCACATCCCTGACCCTTCCTTCTTCTTTGCCCAGCAATAATAAATAGTCAAGGAAGGAAGGAGGGAGGGAGGGAGGGAGGGAGGGAAGGAAGGGGCTACACTTGGAGAGGTGAGTATTCAAGAGACACAGCATAACTCACCCACCGCATCTCAGGAGTCCCCACCCTCCCGCAGCAGAGGGCCTCACAGGCTGCTCAGCCTGGAAGATGGCGAAGTGGAAACTCAGCTTCAGAGAAGCCCTCCGCCCTCTTTCCTTCCCTCCCAGCCAGCTCCTCTCTCTTTGGGGCTCCATCTGCTTCCTTTGCTTTCTCTTGGGGTTCCTTGTCTGGGCTGATAGCGTAGGGGTTTGGGTGAACATTCAATGAGCTGACACACAGCTGTTTCTTTCTCCCATGTCTTTTCTTCCAAGGCCCCTTTTCTTTAAGTCTGGACATGAGATTTTTTTTTTAAAATAAGCCAAATATCTATGTGTTCAACCAAAATTAGTTTTGAAACCATGATTCTCCCCTGTCTTTATTTTAAAATGACATCCTTGAAGGTTCTAGATTAAATCATTGGCTGTTCTATTCCATATCATCCAGTCCAAACAGGAGGAGGGAGAGGACAGTTGGCAGTGGGAGGGAGCTGTGCTGTTATTCTGTTTTCTTTTTCCCTTCTTCACCTCAGGAAGGAAAACACAGAAACACCCTTAGACCACTCTCTGGTCCTTAAGCTCAGAATAGCCCCACACAAGTCAAACCTTGATGGCTTCCCAGAGAGAGGGTGGGGAGAGAAGGCTCTCGAAAACACTAGAGAGTTCTGTGTGTGAGTGTCTCTGGGACTGTTTACCAAGGCAAAGGAAGGCAGAAAATGTACCCGTCCCAGGAGCTGTTTGCATCTCTCAAAGTGACTTCAGTTTCTAAGGTGAACAGCCTGTGTAAATAAA
>PVHP010046456.1:0-13288 GCA_004024765.1 Zapus hudsonius | reverse complement strand
TCAAGGCATGGAATCCTATCTAAGATGGGCACTTAGGAACTAGGAACTAAATCTTTCATTAATGCATATGAAAAGAGCTGTGGCGGTGTTGACATTGTTTGGTCAGAGGCTAGCCCAGGCTTTAGCCTTCCATCCTGTCCTGGCTGGGTCCTGTGGCTGTGTTCTCTTCACCCAGCCCTGGAGCTGCCATCTACAGACCTGACCTCCCAGGGTTAGTAAGGAACACATGTGAAGTGTTCAGCACAAAACAAGACAAATGGGAGTATTCAAGAACTATAGCAATTTCAGAAGTTTTTCTGGAAAATCATTTGACAATACCTTGAATGTGTATTTCCTTCCATTCAGCATCGAACTTGTAGAACTTTTGTTTTTATAAAAATGCCAGTAAGCAGGGATGGATATACAGCAAGATTATCAACTGCTACCTTCTTTTGTCTGTAAAAAGTAAGGTCAATTGGGTATAATACCAATACCTATAGCCGTGGAGACCTAGAAGGCCAAGGCAGAATTGCTGAAGCTCAGGGGTTTGAGCCCCCGATCCCAGGAAATAGAAAAATATCCTGAATTAACAACGAAAGATGTGTTTGAAAGGGAGATTAGACTAGTAGAGGGTGGAAGAAATCCATGGGAGTAGGGAATAAATGAGGATAATAGAAGGAATAAACATAATCAAATACCTTATACACATGTACTTTGTATGGTTATTATATACTAACAATAAATATGTGTATGCTGGTGGGGGGAGTAGGCTACACTAGAAATACCCAAAGAACAAAATGCAAAAGTAGCCAAAGTGAATTTGGCTAAGGAGCCAGTGACCTCAGTTTAACTTGTACGTGCCTCCCTCTGTGGCTGAGGCGTGGACACTCTCCAGCAAGCATCTTGTTATTCTGCTCTCAGGTGTTCTGTCTGTCTCAAGAAGATAAAGTGCGCCCCTGTCCTCAGTCCTGTGAGGATAGTGCTACAATCAATATTCCTGGCAGGGTCCTTCTACTATTTTGGACAAGGATCACATAAGAACAGAAGTCACCATACTGCCCTACCCTCCTCCACAGCACAACCACAAGTCACTTAGTAACCCCAAAGCAAATAGATTTCCATGTTCCCTGGGTGGCAAGTGATAACATTAGGCTGAGGCTATCACCACATATCTGGCTCAGGTACTCACCAGCAGAAACCCAGCTCAGTACTAGCCAAAGCAGGATGTGTATAGAATTACTAAACACTTATCATACCTACATGCAAATTAAATTCTTCCTAAGAGGCTAATTACCAAGAACTTACTCATTTAATCGTTTAATACTATAAAGACTAGTTAAAAGGTCAGCTCACTTGCATTTTAATATTTCATGAATTAAATCCTTTTTGTTTCCTCAACCTAACACACTAGTAGCATGAGCTCTGAAGTTTCTAGACGATGCTTTCGAACCAGGAGGACCAATAGCTCTTCTCTTATGCTATTCCTGTCTTGACACCTTCACTCTTTCTGGAACCTTTCCCTTTTCTTGCTTTCAACCCAGCTTATCTTTATCCTGTCTTCTGTAGAGACCAAGTGGCCTTCCCCAAATTCTCAGGAAAGCAAGATTCTCCTAACTTGTTCCCACAGCAACCTGAGAGTGCATCCCAATCTCTCCCCTTGTCCCATGACACTGTGGGCTGGGTCTGAGCCAGGTGTCTCCCGCAGCTTCACACCTGGACATGGATTCTAACTGAATGTCACTCCTCCCTTCCCTGTGTTCTTTCCCACATGTGACTTTTTGTTCAAAGGGCAAATGTGGGACCTGGGGAGATAGCTTAGTTGGTAAAGTGCATGCCTTGCAAGAATGAGGACCTGAGTTCCATCCTTAGAATTTACATTAAAATGCCAGGTATCAGGCTGACATGTACCTGTAATCCTAGTCTTGGATAGGTAGAGACAAGAGGATCCCTAGGATTGCTGAGCAACTAATCAAGCCTAATTGGTGAGTTCTAGGCCAATGGGAGACCGTGTCTCAAAAAAGAGGAGGAAGATAGTCCCATATGCAGATGCACACATGTGCACCCACACAAACACACATATGTATAAAAATATATTTATTAATTTTTTTAAAAGGTGGATGGCATTCCTGAAGATGATACGTCAGGTAAGCCTCTGGCCTCCACATGCATGTGTGCACCCACATACATATGAACACACATGCATATAACACATACATGTTCCCCCCAAAAGAAGCAAAACTGCACACACACCCATTCCAGTCACAAACACCTGGGAACTTTCCAGACACACTTGGTCACATAAATATACTTAGGGTTCCTCTGGTCTCCAGTGGAAGGGCTCTCCCACTACATCTGTTCGCCACACTAGACTTGAACCCACTTTATAGGGAGTTCAAAAGGCATGTCCTCACTGTTTGCAGAGCCTCCTGTTTACTCGGGGCTCAGGTAAAGGGCTAGAAAATGTTAATCCTGTTGTGCCTTACGTCAACCTGGGCTTTGAGAAATCTTTCAGATTACATTTGAGTCAGACATGCCAGGCAACCCTAACATGCTATGCAGCCAAAACTTGCATCACAACTTCTGCTTGGCTCATGAGGTGGCCTGGGGCCTCTTACTTAAGTAAATAGGAAGCTGGCTCAGCGCCCCAAAGGGAAATTCACATTCCAGTCTCCAGAAGTCTGCAGCCTAGCAGCCCTGAGCTGCCTGGCTGTGACAAGCCATCCCAGGGACAGGGTGCAGAGTGAGCATATTGGTATTAGTATAATGAAGATGAACTACTGACTAAAGTTCAATTCATAAGCCTAGTTGTTACTGCACACAGTTGTTTGGAGAATCTAGAATGTGCAGGTGCCTGAGAGTCCCCACACAACCCAAGGGCTAAGGTTTCATTTGCAGAGCTGTGCAGGGCTGGTCATGAAAGGCTTTGCAGAGGAGAGAGCCCAAGAGATTTCTCTCTGAAATCTCTGTAAGTCTACTTTTGGTCTTTTTATTTTTACTTACCTGAACTTAAGGTTTTATATTCCAGGAGCAGAAATAAGTATTGGAAAGTACTTTTGCAACATTCTGATATGAAGTGAGAACATGGGATATAGTTACTATTTTTAAAAGGATAGTAAGTCAATTAAATCAGAGAGAAATTTTATGGGATGGTATTTTGAATTTTCAGAAATGCTGACTTTAAATGAATACAGGAAATAACTGTAATTCAGTGTAAAATGCAATTTAACCCTGACTGGGTTTGCCTAATAGCTAAGGCCCTGTGGGTCTAGGCAGGTCTGCAGCTTGTCTTCACGGGGCTGTGCTGAACACCCAGAACCAATCGGGCTTCTCGCCCTTATAAGCTTGGTGACTGGCAGGTTGTTTGCCCTCCTGTGCCTTGGCTTCCTCATCTACAGAGCATGAGGAATGAGTGTGGACCTCAGAGGGCCATTCTGAGGACTAGGTGAGTTAATAAGTGAGTCACAGGTGGAAAAGCACCTGGCAGTCACCATCACCTACCGTAACTGTTGTGAAAATTCTTACTTCACATTTCCAGAGAATTCTAGGAAGCTTCACAGGAGGGTTTAAATGAATTAATTGTCTGGAATAGGAATGCTACCCAGGAATTGGACCTACCAGGTATTGATTTACCTGGATTCATCTAGTTAGCTAGACTCTCCCATTCTTATTTTTCTCCCAGGACTTTGGAGGTTACACACAGAGAACTGTGTCCTTTATTCACACTGGGTCTCCTGGTCTCCTTGGAAAGTCATATATTTTCACAGGAAGGGTACATGGGGTCAAGTGGTCAATGATACAAGTGACGCCGCCAGACCCTGTTTACTACTGTTGAAGCCACTGCAGTGTCTTTTTTTCTTCTTCCTGAGATAGCTGTTTCCTCATGTATAGCCCATGGGAGGAAATAACTATGAGAAAAGCAAACAAGAAATCCTTAGAGTTCACAAACGTTACCAGACAAGGAAGAGCCTGTGCATATCACGCTCAAGTGTGTCTCTCCACAGCAGACCTGGGAGAGGTGAGGAAGTAACCTCCAAGAGGAAGCACACTGAATACAACACTGTCAGAATGGTTTGTGTGAAGAACGCATAAAAAATGTCTATGTGGGTAATCCCTGCATGAAGCACACACACACTCAAGTACACACCATGTGTGTGTGGGAGCTTTTGTGGGAATCATGGGAGAGGCAGATCTAGTCTTCTGGTTAACTACAGACGATGTTAGGATGGGGCTGAGGCCAGCAGTTGGTTGGAGAAGACATAGAAGAGTTCAGAAGACAGCTTCCAGGAATCTGTATCAGCACGGATGACTAAGGTGCCACCAAAGCCCCCCAAGTGGTAACAAGTTGCACTTCTGTTTCCTTTGTTTTTGAAGGGTTTAACTATATGATTCACAACATTTTCCAAATTTAGATGGAATGATTACACTCGATGTTTTCAGAGCTCTGGTCTACAGGAGCAGGACCCAGCTTTCTCAAAAATTTGGCTCCCTCTGAAGAGGCTCTACACACAAAACACCCATCCTCCTGTGACCAGATGGGCAGGCCATCCGTGCAAAGGGCACCTTATTACTAGACTGGCTCCCCTGATAGGACTCCTGAGTCCCACAGCTCATGAAAGCTGAACTCATTGTCACGTTCTCTCCAGCCTCCTCTGCCAGCAGGAAGGTGGTCAGAACAGGAATGAATGTGGCCCGCTGAAACAGCACTGAAGTTCAAAAATAGTTGTGGGAAAGCTTCTGGCCATAGTGTGTTAGGAGAAGTCAGCCCTGGCCTTCCCATTGCTCTCATTGTCTCCTTTTATTCCCTCTGGGATTTACAGAAACACAAAAAGACAAACCCCTTTCCTCCTCAGAACATCCAGAAAGAGTTTTCTGCTCCACAGCACCTGGTTCCTCTTACTCTACAATTCTCTTTGTCCCTCTTACTGGTCCTTGTCTTCCACCCCATCTTTAAATGTGTGCACCATCCTTCTGGGCTTTCTCATGTCCATTCATCTCCTCAGAAGTTCAAACATTCTCTTGAGGTCTAACAATGGCCTGGGCATTCCTAAATACACAGCTCTCATCTGGGAAACTAGCTCCTAATGAACTTCTAGGCAGCTTCTCAGCACCCTTCACACATAATCCCAAATTGCCTAAAATTTGGCATTTGCTGGACTCAACAGACTCTCCTTCTCCACTAGCCTTGTAGTCACTTAGAAAAACTTGCTGAGCAATGTCATTAGAGCTTTCTCACACTGTTTGCTGTTCCTGTTCTATTCTGTTAGCATGTGGATTCTCTAGAGCAGAGTTTAAGACAAGATGAGCTACTACTCAGCTGTATGTGTCTGTAGGTTCCACATCCATGAATTCAAACAATTCCAAAAATTATATATATATAATTATATATATTATATTATTTATATATTATATATTATATTATTTATATATTATATATATTATATATATTATATTATATTATATATTATATATATTATATTATATATATATCTTCTATACTGAATAAGAAAAGACTTTTTTCCGGGTGTGGTGGTGCATGCCTTTAATCCCAGCAACTCGGGAGAGAGAGAGGTAGGAGGATCACCATGAGTTCAAGGCCACCCTGAGACTACATAGTGAATTCCAGATCAGCATGGGCTAGAGTGAGACCCTACCTCAAAACAAAAAACAAAACAAACAAACAAAAAAAAAAC
Source organism: Zapus hudsonius (assembly GCA_004024765.1). Lineage (NCBI taxonomy): Eukaryota > Metazoa > Chordata > Mammalia > Rodentia > Dipodidae > Zapus > Zapus hudsonius. The sequence continues at coordinate 7,619 of PVHP010046456.1, read as the reverse complement.
CAGACTTTTTCTTGTCATTATTCCCTGAACAAGAGAGAGTAAGAACTAGTTACACTGTGTTTGTGTTGTATTAATTATTTTAAGTAATAGAGAAGATTAAAGTGTAAGGAGGTTATATGCAATAGGACACCCTTTTATGTCAGAGGCTTTGGGGATCCTGTAGATAATGCAGGGTATCCTGGAACCAATTCACTGTATTAGGAGACAACTGTAGATCATTTGGGAAATAATTTGCAGAAGCAACAGAGGATTACAGAAGCAAGAGAGGGAAGGAAGGAACTCCACAAAAAGCCCATCACTGAGCAGGTTTCCATCCTGGGTAGTTGACAATCAATCCTTAGTGTTGTTTCAGTGTAAATTGTTCCCCAGAGCTTTATGTGTTTGTCATTAAGCCTCACACATAATCCACAGCTGGCAGAGCCTTTGGGAGGTGAAACCTTGCCGGAGGAGATGTGTCTCTAAGGGAAGGCCTTGAGGTTTATTAATCCAGCCCCACTGGGTGCTCATAGCCTACTCTTGCTGCTTCCTTTTGCTGATGAGACAAGATGTGATGCCCGGTTGTCTGCACCTGCCATGCTTTTCCTGCCATGACGTAACTTCCCCCTTGAAACTGCAAGCCAGAAATAAACCCTTTCCTTTCAGAAGCTGTTTCTGGTTGAGTGTTTTGTCCCAGTAATGAGAAGATAATCACTACAAATCCTTTTAGGGGAATCTCAAAAGAGTGAGTAGACCATGATTAAGGAATGTAGAAACTGGGTATTTGCCCTCCATCTGCCATCGTCCCTTGTCTGCTGGCTGTTTTGGGGGAAGAGTGGCTTTAACTCGCCAACATTTTCTATGCTGAGAGTGAATACAGGCAGACTATCCAATAGCAAATTATTATCTTGGTCTTGATTTCTTACTTATATTTTTCCTACAAGTTTCCTCAATCTTTTAGTAGAGTGAAGCTTAGGCAGAACATTTCCCAGTCATAAGCTACACCTATCTACTTTCTGCACATATAACTTAACCTGTCTTATTATCAGTTGTAAGAACCCTAACATTCTCTTCTGTAAAAGTGTTAAAACTCTCTATCTTGCTGCTATGCTTCTACAAATGTTTCATTTTTCCTCCATTGATTTCATCCATAAATAAACTTTTAGCTATCACTTCTCCGTGATTCATTTATTTGAGAAAAATTATTCTTTAAGAGATCACCACTAGGCTACTGGACAAGGAAAAGTGTTTCTATTCCATGAAATTTGGAGTGGTCCATTTGGGGGTACACCCCATCATTATTCTGTCATCCTGTGTGAAAAATATCTCAGACAACTATGGGCTTAAGTTATATTATGTATCTTGGCTTAATATAATTAAAATATAAGCACTGTCTAATTACTAGACATTTTTCTTATATTATTCTTTCCTAAATTTCACTGGGAGAAATGTATTATGAGCTCTTGCCCTCCCTATAACTTTTTAAATGTAAGGGGCGGATGCAGCCATAGCGTCGATTCTGTTGTTAGAGCAGAAGCAGTGGAAAAGCGGGGCTCATCGGTGCCGTGGCACACACACACATGCGGAGGTCAGGGCAAGGTCCTCACCAATAAATTAATAATAAATTTAAAAATTAAAATAGTGCTAGAGAGATGGCTTGCCTGCAAAGCCTAAGGACCTGTTTGATTCCCCAGGACATACAGCCAGATGTAGAGAGTGGTACATGCATCTGGAGTTTTCAGTGACTGAAGGCCCTAATATACCCATTCTTTCTCTCTCTCTCTTTCTCTATCTCTCTCTGCTTGCAAATAAGTAAATAAAAATAAAATCTTGCCAAATTAACAATGTGTGTCTCATTTAACCTATACTGACCTCATTCTCCATTGAAGATTCTGTTTGTATTTTTCAGAAGGCAGTGAGAACCGTGGACAACCTAATTCCACCAACATGACCTGAGATGATGGTTGACACTCAGGCAGGAGATGAACCACCCCTAACACATCATCTAGGGTCCAAGTGAAACCACAGAGGAAGTGGTGAGATGAGCAAGAGTGCTGCTTCCACAGCGAGTCAGACAACCTGTTCAAGGGTAACAGAGACAGACATGCAGGATATTCAAAACAGTCCAAAGCAGAAACCCAGAGACTCTCAAAAGCTCAACAGTAAAGCAGACTTAAAACTTACCTGCCTCAGGGGATTTTGTGGAAGAAGGGGCAGAAAGATTGTAAGAGCCATGGTGGGGAGAATATCCAGAGGCATTGCCTCCCTCAAAACAAAACAAAACAAAAACTGGAGGAGGGCCCTTAGTGGATTGGGGGCAGGGAGGAGGGAAATGGGGGTACCAACACAAGACTTGTTTATAGTGTTTCTATTTATTAACAATAAATAAATACATGTAATAAAAAAGAATCAGAATAAAATAAAATATTGTAAAAATTAAATTAATAATAAATTAATTTATTTATTTGCAAACAGAGGGAGACAGAGAGAAGAGAGACAGACACACATATAGAGAATGGGCATGCCAGGTGTCTAGCTACTGCAAACAAACTCCAGATGCATGTGCCACTTTGTGCATATGGCTTTATGTGGGAATTGAGAAATCAAACCCAAGTCCTTAGGCTTTGCAGGCAAGTGCCTTAACCACTGAGCCATCTCTCCAGCCTTTGTTGCTGTTTTTGTTATTTATATACTCACTACAAGAAATGCAAATAGCACCGAGGCACTGAGAACTAAAGAAACATTTCTTTTTAAAACCATTATGTGCCTGGCTATATAAATAATGGAGGAATATCTTGGTTAATAAATATATATATATATGTATGTGTGTGTATATATATATATATATATATATATATATATATATATATATATTACACAGACATCTAGTCTTAAATTAATGGTGTCACACTCTATTGCTGCTTTGCCAACTACTTTTTACCTAAACGTTCTTCCATATGTTTTTTAAAGTGATTGTTTCTGTTCTTATGTTTTTTTTTTTTAACTTTTTGCTGGTGTTTTAAAAATATTTTATTTCCTTATTTACTTGTTTATATATATATATGAGAGAGAGAGAGAGAGAGAGAGAGAGAGAGAGAGAATGGGCTCTAGCCCTGCAAACGAACTCCAGATGCATGCTGTGCCACTCTGCATCTGGCTTTACGTGGGTACCCAGGTCCTTAGGCTTTGCAGGTAAGCGCCTTAACTGCTCAGGCATCTCTCCAGCCCTGTTCCTGTTCTTATAGCCAATATACTTAGTACTAAAGCTACCATGTAAGCTCATCTCTTATAAAATAAGTGCACACCTCCACTCTGAAGGGACCCAAAAGTATGAACAGACACCCCAGGTTGTTTCATGGGTTGGGAGGCAACCATAAAAGTTGGGCTCCTCTGCTGGGAATCTATTTTTCTTTCACTGGAAGCATAGGGACTGCTTACTTCACCCCACCCCCACCCCAAGTTGGTCTTCCTTCCTCACACACAAGAAAGATTCTTATACAAACAACCTGTCTAACAAAATCTTTTCCAGATAAACATGTGTTTCCTGCTGAGAAATAAAGGGATCCTGCCCTTTAGTTTGACTGATTCCACTTCCCTTTTAATTCCCACCCTCCACCCCTCTTTTCCACTCATAATTTTCTAAGGTGCCTTCTAAGCCCTCAAGTTCTGGGTGGATGATTTAGAAAAACTTCACTGGGTCTTAGCCACGAGGAGCTCGATGCCTAAACATTTCCTCCTGGAATGGAAGCCATGCTGTCTTCTTCTTCCTCGTAGGACTGATTCACAATTGTTAAAACTGCTGCCCATAAATAGAGTAATTTAAAAACTCAGGCTGAAGGTAAGATACTTTTATCACACAACCACGTTTCCTTCAACACTCATGGGAGGTGTGGAGCCTCCGCTGTTTTTTAAAAGTAATTTAAAAGAAATAAAAGGCAAAGAGACAGCTGTCCTTCATGTTGTCACTGTCAGAAGCTAACAATGTGAAAGTGTGTATCTTGGCTGGAAGGTAGGGGTTTTTTGTTTGTTGACAATTGTATTATGCCTTAAACAGGAATAAAAAGAGATGAAAACAAACTTGGTTGTGTGGGGGTTTTTTTGTTTGTTTTGTTTTGTTTTTGCTTTGCTTTTTAAGCAGTGTAAACAAAGGCTTGATAGTGACAGGGATTGACCTAATGAAAGTAGATCTTTGATTTGCAATGAATTCCCTCCTCTAGGATCCAATGCTGCTGGTCTTCAGTGACCAAAAAGAACCTCAAGGTCAAATGGATCATCTTAAAATCCATTGAAAAGGGTTTTTCTCTCTTAACACACTAACCCAGTCTGTAGCATTGAATAAGGGTTTGCACTTTTCTTGGAAAAGTGTGTGTGTGTGTGTGTGTGTGTGTGTGTGTGTGTGTGTGTGTGTGTGCTCGTGTGTATGAATGTGTTTGTATGTGTGTGTGTGTAGACACATGATGAATATTCCAAATAGGTAGACAAGAAGTAAAGAGTGCTTCATCTTCTGTCTTATTTTTGTTACCAGTTCAACATGCCATAAAAACAAGCTTGGATTTTAGCTTTAATTCAGAGGTTCATTAAATCTAGGAAATGCACAGCTTTAATAGACAACAGCCCAACATACTGGAAGTCTCCTACTGCAACTCTAGCTTGTCACTCAGCTCACAAATCACTTAAGGAGGTAACAGTGCCCATGTGAGGATCTAAGTTACAGAACATCTTTTGCTAGGACCTTAGTTTCAATATGGGCTCCAAGAACAAACAGCTTACTCTTTCCTTCTCTGTCCTGTACGTTCTGGATATTGTGTAGGAAAGTCGATATACAACAGTGAACAAGATACAGTAATGCCATCAACACCTAAAAGTCAAATGCTAAGATGGGACACACATGGCTGTACCATACTCATGGGAATGTGGGGAGAAGAATTTGAACCAGACATCCAAGGTTGGCTTCTCTAAAGGAGGACAATGAAACTATAAACTAATAAATATGTAGGTAGAATAAGTTAACAATAATGTCTAATGAGGCTTCAAGAGAAAGAAAATTAAATCTGAGTTATCAAACCATTACACATAAGTCAGGAGGAAGGTGACTGGAGTTAGAAGCACTCTGATATCATTAGGCTACTCAAAGGAGGGTAAAGTAGTTGCTAACTTTAGACACTAGAGTTCATTACACATGTTAAAATTGCAAGCACGAATACTTTAAAAAGGCTCTATCTTCCAAGACTGCAGATGTGGGGGAAATGGAATTTATAAAAAAAAATAGTGGGGAGAACCTCAGTCATCCTTTAAAAAAAATAAAAGGAAGCTGGACATGGTGGTGCACGCCTTTAATCCCAGCACTTGGGAGGCAGAGGTAGGAGGATCACCATGAGTTCAAGGCCACCCTGAGACTACTTAGTGAATTCCAGGTCAGCCTGGGCTAGAGCGAGACCCTACCTCGAAAAACCAAAATAAATAAATAAATAAAATAAAAATAAAAGGAAATCTAACTGCTTTCTGCTTATAAGATACAAACCTAATGGGCTGGAGAGATGGCTCAGTTATTAAGGTGGTTGTTTCCAGAGTCTAAGGACCCAGATTTGATTCCCCAGTACCCACGTAAGCCAGCTGCACAAAGTGGTGCATGCATCTAGAGTTTGTTTGCAGTGGCTACAGGCCCTGGCATGACCATACTGTCTCTGTCTCTGTCTCTCTCTTTCTCTGTATCTATTTGCCAATAATTAAATACTTTTTAAAATAGATACAATCAGAAAATGAAGTTAGAAAATACTAGAAAGCAAATGAATGAAAGATGATACAGAGAAAGAAAATACTAGACCAAAAAAATATGAAGGAAGAAAAGCCATGCAAAAGGGGGTTGAGAAGACAGCTCAGTGAATAAAGTGCTTGCTATATAAGCATGAGGACTCAAGTTCGGATCCCAAGCACCCACGTAAAAGTCGGGCACAGAGAGAGATACGTGCCTGTAATCCCAGCACTGGGGAAGCAGAAGCAGGAGATCCCTCGGGTGCTGGCTAGGAGTCTGGCTGAATTGGTGATCCTGTCTCAAAAAATAAGGAGGGCCATCTACATCCTTGTGCACACATTTGCACTGCCACACATATGAACACACATACACATATGCACACATACCACACACACATGCCCATGCAAAAAAGAGCAATGACGAGTGGCTGCCTTAATGTTAGAAAATGTTACTAAAAATGATTAGACATAACCACATAAAGATTAAGTTTGTTTCCCCAGAAGAACACAACAGTATTATACTTGTATTCATTTCATTGCATTGTTTTCAAATAAACTGGTGGACAGACACCAGTTACTCATCATGTAAGTGTTGTTCAGTGCAGAACCAAGAGTTAGACAGGATCACAGTGCCATCTCTAAGCCCACACCTAGACTACTCAATGGGAAAGACTCCCCATTGCCAAACAAGCACATTCTGGATTCTTTGACTTCATCGTTTCTTCTAGAGCATACCATGCTCTGTGTCTTCCTGTTCAAGATCTGCTGGCATTCCTCCTGGGTAAATCTCCAAGCAAAGAATTGCCAGCTCACAGGGCAGATGTCTGTTTCATTCTGTAGAAGCTGCTTGACCATTTTACACTCTCTCCAACAATACGAGGAATTCCAGTGCCTCACGGCTAGCCACGAGTCAAGGCTGTGGGTCTTTTTCCTAGGAGTCACTAGGGTGGTTTCTTACGTTGGTCTCATTTGTACTTCTGTAATTCCTAAACTCATCACACATGTTCTTATGTGCGTAGCAGCCATTCATATTTTGTCTTCTGAGAAAATGTCTGTTCAAATCTTTGGCTCATAAAAAAGTTGGGTTTTGGGGCTGGAGAGATGGCTCAGCAGTTAAGGTGCTTGCCTGCAAAGCCTAAGGCCCTGGGGCTCAATTCCCCAGTGTCCAATAAAGCCAGATGCACCTGTGGTGGATGCATCTGGAGTTCATTTGCAGTGACTAGATGCCCTGATGTCTGTCTGTCTGTCTGTCTCTCTCTCTCTCTCTTTCTCTTAAAATAATTGAGGTTTTTATATTTTAAACCACTACTTTCTTATATCATTATTGTTACTGTTTTTTGAGAATTTAACAACTTTTTCTTGTTTTCTTATATAATTATAATTTGCCTGAAAATCCTCTCTGTCCAAGACACTCAGATTGAAGGTAGAGGTGGCTGTAAAAAATTGGGACTTATATTTACTTTTTTATGTATGCATGAGGATAAAACCTATACTTGTATTTTAAAATCCTATTTATACAGGATTATTCTGGTGATATAGAAAATTCATGCCTTTGCCAAGTTTTTATACTACTTCCAGCTGGATAAGATACTATAGCTGAATTATAATATTTCAAAGTTTTAAAAAATAATCCAAATGACACTGATTCCACTTCTCCCTATTTATAATTTCCTAGCACCTGTGTACAGCTGTTTGATTTACCCAGCCTCCTAAGGATGAATCTTGTTAACCTCACTGCCAAGTTCTTAATTAACTGAAACATTTGGCTTCAGCAGTTCCCACTTTAACTAGTCCGCTACAGAAGTCTAGGGAACAAGCATTCCAGGATGACAAGCCGTAACCATGGCATGGCTGCCGATGCCTTTGTTTGGAAGGAGGTACTGGGCTTTTAT
>PVHP010046455.1:0-13371 GCA_004024765.1 Zapus hudsonius | reverse complement strand
ATAAGGTGGTGGCCCTGGTGTGCTCTCTTTCTCTATCTCTCTGCTTGAAAATGAATAAATAAAAAAACAAAAAAAACAGAAGACAGTATCTTTTTTTTTTTTTTTTTTTTGGTTTTTCGAGGTAGGGTCTCGCTCTAGTCCAGGCTGACCTGGAATTCACTCTATAGTCTCAGGGTGGCCTCGAACTCATGGCGATCCTCCTACCTCTGCCTCCCGAGTGCTGGGATTAAAGGCATGCACCACCACGCCCAGCAGAAGACAGTATCTTCCCACTTGCCTCCTGAGTGCTGGAGTCACGGGCATGCACCACCATGCCACAGTTTTTAAAATATTATTTATTTATTTATTTGAGAGAGAGAGACAGAGAAAGTAGCAGAGAGAGAGAGAGAGAGAGGGAGAGAGAGAGAGAGAATGGGCATAGCCAGGGCCTCCTGCCATTGTAAACCAACTCCAGACACATGTACCTTTTTTTTTTTTTTTTTTTTTTGGTTTTTCGAGGTAGGGTCTTGCTCAAGTCCAGGCTGACCTGGAATTCACTATGTTGTCTCAGGGTGGCCTCGAACTCACTGTGATTCTCCTGCCTCTGCCTCCCCAGTGCTGGGATCAAAGGTGTGCTCCACCACGCCCGGCTGAAAGTTTTCACTGTCTTAATTACACGAGCCACATTTCTGGTGCTAAACAGTTAGCTCACCTCTAAGCCATGTACTTACCTGGATGGCTGTGGACTAGCCCGCAGGGACCTCTCTGATAATGGCTGAAGGGGGATAAGAATCGACGGATGGATAGATGGAAGGAAGGAAGGAAGGATGAGAGAGTAGATGGCAGTGTGAGTGAATGATTGGAGAGGTAGCTGAATGGATGGATGGATGATGGGTGAATGGGTAGGTGGGTGGGAGGGTGGAAAGGTCAATGAATGGATGCAGGAGTGAGTGAGTGAGTGAGTAGGTGGATGGATGGCATGTGGGGTGAATGGATGGAGAGGTAGGTGGATGGATGGAGGTGTGGAGGGTAGACAGGAGCATGGGTGAGACAGGTGAGTAGATGAATGAGTGTAGATTACTAGATGGATAGATATATCAATGGATAGATATATCAATGGATAGATATATCAATGGATAGATATATCAATGGCTGTAATGGATGGATGGTAGACGGATTGTGGGCGAACGGGTGGTTGAACAGGCTGATAAGCGCATAGATGGATGGATGTGTGGCTGGCTGGATGGTGGGAGGGAGGGAGATGGATAGGTTTGTGGGTGGGTGGATGAATGAGTGGTTAGACTTAGGTGTATTAGTCAGCTTTTCATTAATATAACAAAATACTGGAGGCAGACTGTTTTATAAAGAAAGGGGTTGATTTGGGCTTCCAGATCTGGAACGACCAGTCCAAACACACTTACGCATGTGGTTTCGAGCCTGCGTCTCATCGTCTCATCGTGGTGGGCGTGCGTGCACGGCTTTGTCCTGTGGTGCGCTATGGGGGCTCCACCTTGGTGACTTAATCTTGTCTAGTCACTTCCCAGAGGCCCCACCTCTGCACATCAGGGCTGGATTAAGTTTCAGCTCTGCTAATACCAGTAACAAAAGACGTTGGGGACTGAACCCCTGCCTGCCTTACAGGGAAGGACAGCTGGAACTGCAGCAGATGGTGAACTGGAAGGTTCTGCTCCCGCCCCCTTGCTCGGTGGCTCTGTTCACTCTTGAATCCCCTCCCTGCCCCCCTCCAGGGGGCCCAGGACCCCATTGTGTCTGTGGGGCTCAGGCTGCCATTAGTGCCCTCTCCTTCCATGACTGGCTAAGTTGTCCCTCGGGTGTCCTCCACGTCCCTAGGAAGAGCCCAGATGCCCCAGCGAGTATTGCATCTCGTCACTGCCCCTCCCCCACACTCCCTGGGGCTCAGAGGGTCTCCCATCATCACCACACACCCACCCTGTCATTGGCTCGGTCTCCCAGCATTGAACCACTCCGTCCACTGACCAGCAATACCCCAGGGACATCCCGGAGGGGCTACTGCAGGGCAGACTCAGGGTCGTGCATTTGGGAAGTGTGTCTCTTGTCTCTCACCATCTCTCTGTGTCTCTGGCTGCGTCCCTCACTATCTCTGACACTGTCTCTGACCCTCTGTGTCTCTTATCTCTCACTGTCTCTCTCTGTGTATCTCTATCTCTGTGTGTCTCTCACTGTCTCTGACACTGTCTCTCACTGTCTCAGTCTCTGTGGGCTGTCTCTTCTCTCAGTCTCTGTTTCTGTGGGTCTCTGACCCTTTGTCTCTGTCTCTCTTTGTCTCTCACTGTGTCTCTGTCTCTGTTTCTGTGTGTCTCTGTCTCTCTGCATCTCTCACTGTCTCTGTTTCTGAGTGTCTCTGTCTCTCTGCATCTCTCACTGTCTCTGTCTCTGTGTGTCTCTGTCTCTCTGCATCTCTCACTGTCTGTCTCTGTGTGTCTCTGTCTCTCTGCATCTCTCACTGTCTCTGTCTCTGTGTGTCTCTGTCTCTCTGCATCTCTCACTGTCTGTCTCCGTGTGTCTCTGTCTCTCTGCATCTCTCACTGTCTCTGTGTGTCTCTGTCTCTCTGTCTCTCTCTCTGTCTCTGTGTGTCTCTGTCTCTCTGCATCTCTCTCTGTCTCTGTCTCTGTGTGTCTCTGTCTCTCTGCATCTCTCACTGTCTGTCTCTGTGAGTCTCAGTCTCTGCATCTCTCACTGTTTCATTGTCTCTGCTTCTGACCTTCTCTCTGTCTGTCTCCATGTCTTCGTCCTTCACTGTCTCTGCGTCTGTGTCTCTGACAGTGTGTCTCTCTGTCTCTCAGTGTCTCTATCTCTGCATCTCGGTCCCTCTCTGTCCACCCCCTTGTCCTTCTGGGCCAGCTGTCTGTCCCCTCCCCTGCAGCATCAGCTCACAGGGCAGTTCCCACCGGGATATGGCTAACAGGAGATGCTCAGCCTACAGTTCTTTACCTGGGAATGAATGAATGAATGAATGAATGAGGGAAGGCGGGAGGAGGGAAGAGGAAGGAGCTGCTGCTGGGCACGGGCTGGGCAGCTGTGGCCGGAAGTCCCAGTGGTTGGCCGTGGACTCTGGCCCGGGAGGGAGGGCGCCGGCCTCTCCCTGTCCGCCGGCGGGAGGCGTGGGCAGCACTGGGAGAACCGGCTGCGCCCCTCCCTCCCCGGGCCGGTAGGCACCTGGCGCTGGCAGCGCCGCAGATGCAAGCCGCGCACCTGGCCACGGCGCCCAGCTCCTGCTCTGCCCCGCCGGCCATGGACGGGCAGCACACCCCAGCCCTGTGGGACACCTATGAGAGCAGCGTGGTGTCGGAGCTCAGGTGAGGCCCAGGGAAGGGGTCGACCTGGGGAGGGCGGTGAGCCCCCACTGTCCCTCCAGTGTGCTGGGTGCTTCTCATCACCCTGAGGTGGGACTGAGAGGACCCAAGAGGGGGGCGTCAGGAAAGGCTGCAGTTCCAGAACCCTCTGGGAAAAGCAGCTCTCCACCTCTCACATGGCTCTTTGGGGGGCTGGTGGTGGATGGATGGAGGGGAGAAAGCCTGGAGGGAAGAATGGTGCTTTGAGGCGAGGGGGATGAAGGGCCAGGAGAGGTGTGGGAGAGTTAAAGCAGACTTCTCACATGGGGCGCATGTGTCGTCCCTCTGCCCATTTCTCCGATGGGAAAACCAAGGCTAAGAAGGAAGGAGACCTGACCACTTCTTCCTCTACTAGAAGTCTCTCAGGGCCTCTTCTTGGTTTTGCTTTCCAGCTGAGCAAGCAGAGAGGCTCGGAGGAGGCAGACAGCTTGCTGAGGTCCCATAGTGAGCTAGAGGCTGAAGTGATCATCTTGGTGACACTCTTAACTAGGCTGGACTCTTTGGGGCTCTCTGGGTCATAGCCACCCTAGGCTATGAGGAGGGGGCACAGGCAAGCCCGGTCTCTACCCCGGTGGCCTCAGTCCGATATTCTTCTGTTTCCAGTCCTGTCATCTCTCTGTCCCTGGAGACCAGGGTCTTTGAGGAGCCTAGACTCCAAGGACCAGGCAGTTGATGCTGATTGCTGTGTGACCCAGACAAGTTTCCTGGCTTCTCTGGGCCTCTTGGGCTGAGAGCTGCCTTTTTCTGCTGGGGGGGGGGTTCCAGCATTCTCTCAAATCCACATCTCTTCTCTGGGCGTCTGTCTACCTGCAAGTCAAAGGCCTCCCACCCACCTGGCACCTGGAGCCTCTTCTCTGCTCCTGCCCAGTGGGCCTCCAACTCCCCCAAATGACTCCTCTAGACATGTGACTGCGAGTCAGTCATTTGCCCTCTTGGAACCTCGGTCCTGTCATCCGACAGGCGATATGGGCATAACCTTCTCCTGTGGCCTCACGGTCAGTCAGTCCCCAAGTGGGGGACCCCCCACTCCCATCCCTGTGCCCCCCTCCCAGACTCACTTCCCACAGCCTCATCCCCCCCCCAGCCTCACCCATCCTGCCAGCCATCGGGTGACTCCTCAGCACCCTGACCCTTCCAGGTCCAGGTATGCCAGCCTCGCCCCCACCCCCAGCACTCTCCTCCTGGCCTGCATTCCATCCGCCCAACGACTTGGGGTTCCTGGACCACGCCCCACCCTTCCCTGCCTCAGTGCCTTTGCACACCCAGTTCTTTGGCAAGGACTCCCAGGAAGGGTGTTTCTAAACCCCAAGTCTGTCTCCACTGCTGACCCCCGTTCTGGTATCCCCTGTATCTCCTCAGCACCCAGGGAAATCTTCTGTTCAAAAGTCATCCCCTCCTCACCACAGCAGAAGTACATACATAATACAATACCTGAAAGGACTGTTCTGGAATAAACTGAGGTTCAGGGCTGGGTCCACTGGGTCCCCTCATTGGCTCCCTATACCCGGACTTCCCGGCTCTTGCTACCTATGAGAGGGTCTCGCAGCCTTCTCGTTCCCCAGACTCCCAGGCAGTCACCCTCTCACTGTCTGACTTCACCTGTCCCCAGGGCCCTCCGCTGGGTCTTTGCGCATGCTCTCCCCTCCACTTTCACTGACCAAAGAGGTGATTTAAAACTTCACACCTCAGCTGTTTAGGAGTCTTGGCAGGGAGGTGGAGGGAGGGACAGAGCCACCACACAAGGGTCGTTGGAGGATCACTCTGATCTGGGGGTCTGTCTGGAGTCTAGGGCCGTAGCACCCCGAACACACGCACCCAGTCTCACCTGCTCTCAGAAGCTAAGCAGGGTCAGGCATGGTTAGAACTCGGATGGGAGGATCGCTGGGATCTGTCTCCAGATCTGTCCTGTCTTGGGCACCAGTTCACCGTGTCAGGACAATGTCAAGGTGTAGGGAACCCTTGTGAACAATGACCAGGAATGAATGAATGTAGAGGGAAGATGGGAAGATCTTTGATTCTGGGGTGAGTCAGGGCAAAGGGCAGGTGAGGAGGGGCTGGCAGGGTCGGGGAACCAAAGCTTAAACTGGGCGGAGCCCAGGAGGTACCTGGTGGGGTGAAGTCCATCACCACCATGTCCCAAACCATTCCCTTTTAAGCTCCTGCTGAGCTGTGATCGGTTCTGGAATACAGGCCAAACGACACAAACCCTCCAGGGTTTAATTTGGGCTACGAGATAGTCAGCAAAATGTGACACTTAGAATATTCCAGATACTGGTGTTGGTTAAAGATCTTACTTGCTATTGCTGTGTGCTGCGCAGCCTCACGTGGATCCATTTGACTAGAAAAGGCAGAATGAAGCCAGGGGTATGGCTTGGTGCTGGGCACCTGCCTAGCACGTGTGAGGCCTTGGGGTCTATCCCCCAGCACCCAAAGAATTAAAAATAAGGGCAAAATGGAGTTGTAAAGGGAAGGGTGGAAGTGTATCCCAGTGGGTAGAGTGCTTGCAGCAAAGCTTTGGGTTCGAGTCCCACTACCACGTAAATGGGGACGCGGAGGTAACAGGACCATTTTAGTGATAGGCATAGTGAGGCTAGCCTGGGCTACATGTCTCAAAAACAAAAGGTTGTAAGGAAAAAGAGATTCAGGTGTAGACAGGGCACAGAGCAGAGGGCACGGTAATGTGGCAAGGAGCCCAAATCCTATAATCTGTAAATCTCACTTAATCTTTCCAGTGACCTTCCTGGCAGAGAGGCTCTTAGGTGCATGACTCTTAGCACCCCCTTTGAGGCCAGGGTCATTGAATGGGTTGCCAGAGGTCACACAGCTAGCTGTCAATGTGAAGCCAAGATTTGAACCAGGGAAACCGGACTCTCTCACGCACTGGATTTGGATATGACAAAGGCCAGAGAGGGCAGGACCTGCCCATCTAGGAGGCCTGTCCAGGGCTTCGCTGTAGAATTTCTCCATCTCCTTGCCTACACCTGTGGGAAAGGTCAATGACAGACAACCAGAGAAGCCTCTGGGATATTTTCCCCCTGGAGGTAGGGTCTTGCTGTGGCCCAGGCAGACCTGGAACCCACTCTGTATACAGTCCCAGGCTGGCCCTCAACACCCAGCGATCCTCTTACCTCTGCCTCCCAAGTGCTGAGATTAAAGGTGTGTGCCACCATGCCCAGCCTCCTCCATGGCTATTTTTTTTGAGAGGCAGACAGAGAGTGAGTATGGGTACAGCAGGACCTCCGGCCACTGCAGACACATACACCACTTTGTGCATTTGGCTTGACATGGCTACTGGGGAATGGAACCCAGGCCATCAGGACCTTTTAGACCTTGCAAACAAGCCCCTTTAACTGCTGACTATCTCTTCAGCTCATGCCTGGCTTTTGTGCTTGGTGAGGAGAACTCCCTCTTTCTGTAATCTTAGGAACCTCTGTTGGGTATTTATCTATTTTCCTAGTGCTAGGGGTTAGTCCACACATGCTCAGTAAGCCCTCTACCACTGTGGAGCCTAAGCAGGGGCTCTCCCAGTGAGCCACCCCCATAAGCCCTTTTTATTTAATGGATTTATTCATTTTTTAAAATATTTTGTTTATTTATTTGGAAGCAGAGAGAGAGAGAGAGAGAGAGAGAGAGAGAGAGAGAGAGAGAGAATATGGGCACGTCAGGGCCTCCAGCCACTACAAAGGAACTCCAGATGCATGTGTCACTTTGTGCATCCAACTTACGTGGGGAACTGAACCTGGGTCCTTAGTCTCTGAAGGAACTGCCTTAACCTCTGAGCCATCTCTCCAGCCCTATTTTTTGGTTTTTCGAGGTAGGGTCTCACTCTAGCCCAGGCTGACCTGGAATTCACTCTGTAGTCTCAGGGTGGCCTTGAACTCAAGGTGATCCTCCTACCTCTGCCTCCCGAGTACTGGGATTAAAGGTGTGTGCCACCACGCCCGGCCCCGGTTTTGATTTTTTGATATAAGGACTCTCTGTAGAGCCCAAGCTGGCCTTGAACTCACAGCAATCCTCCTGCCTCAGATTGCCAAGTGCTGGAATTACAGGAGTGAGCTACTGCTCTCAGCTGGTTGGAATTGTTTTGTTATTTATTCTTCATTCTCTCCTCCCAGTGAACAGTCTTGAGAAAGGAACTCAGGTATTTGGAAGGGTGGAGAAAAACAGGGATTGAGAGCAGCTAAGTATGTCCCCAGCACACACCCAAGCCAGGCCCGCTCAAAGGGCCTTGCACAGAGGTCTGTGCATTCCCACTTCACAGATGGGAAAACTGAGGCCAGAGACCATGTACCCCACTCCCATGACCTCTTTCTCTTTTTATTTGTTGCTGGGAATGGAACCCCCTGGATTTATGTATGCCATTACCTCTGAGTTAAACCCCTAGCCCTGTGGATTCTAGGCAGGAGCTCTATTGCTGAGATACACCCCCAAACCCTCCAGTACCCTTCTCTTAACCCCATATAGATAAAAGACTATGTGGGGGCTTTGGACCCCAGGAGGAGACAATCTCTGGTAGGCCGTTGCTTCTCCTGGGCACTTTGTACCCATTATGGCATCAATGAGAATGCCCCGTTCCTTAGAGATACAATATGAAACCTCAGGTCGACATTTTGTAGTTATCACAATGTTTTGTTTTTTTTAAGTAGAAAACCAGACATGAGGCTGCAGAGATTGCTTAGTAGTTAAATGCACTTGCTTGCAAAGCCTGATGGCCTGAGTTCCATACCCCATTCCCCATGTAAAGTCAGTTGCACAATGTTACTCATGCATCTGGAGTTTGTTTGCTGTGGCAAGAGGCCCTGGTGAGCCCACTCATTCATTCTCACGCTTTCTTTGCAGATAAATAAATAAATATTTTAAAAGGAGAGGGTGCTGGAGAGATGGCTCAGCGGTTAAGGCACTTGCCTGCAAAGCCTAATGACCCAGGTTTAATTCCCCAGGACCCACGTAAAGCCAGATGCACAAGGGGGTGCATGTATCTGGAATTTGTTTACAGTGGTAGGAGGCCTTGGTGCGCTGTCTCTCTTCTTTTAGTCTCTTTCTGTGTGCAAATAAATAAATTAAATTAAATAGATCTTTAAAAAAAAATAGAAAAGAGCCAGGCATGGTGGCACACATCTTTAATCCCAGCATTCAGGAGGCAGAGGTAGGAGGATTGCCGTGAGTTCAAGGCCCCCTGAGACTACATAGTGAGTTCCAGGTCAGCCTGGGGCGAGAGCGAGACCCTACCTCAAAAAAACCAAAAACAACAACAGAAAGAAGGAAGGAAGGAAAGAAAGAAGAAAGAAAGAAAAAAGAAAGAGCAAAAGAAAGCTGGCAAGAGAGAGAGAGAGAGAGAGAGAGAGAGAGAGAGAGAGAGAGAGAGAGAAAACAAACCAGACATGGTGGCATAAGGTTACAATCCCAGAATTTGGGAGGTAGGGGCAGAAGGATCAGGAGTTCAAGGTCATCCTCAGCTACATAGTAAATTGGAGGCCAGCCTAGACCCTGAAGACAGCCTATCTGAAAAGGAAAAACCTCAATAGGACATTTTTTCCTTCTTCCTACCCTCTCTTCAGCCCACCGGCTGACTCTGGGAGAGATTCCATTCACACTCAGAACTCAAGAGTCGCCAGCCGCCACCCCCACCCTCACCTCCAGCGCCTTCAGAGCTTCCTTCCCACCGTCACTACTGGACTTAAAATCACTAATGAGGAGGCAAATCACAGCCCTGGGACCACACTTTGATGAGGCTGGGGGTGACTGTCCACACGGGGTCTGTGTAAGGCCCAGCTTGTGTGGACCTGCACCCCAGAAGGGCGGGGGACACACAGTAGGGACCTCAAAAAGGTAGGAGAGGGCTGGAGAGATGCTTCAGCGGTTAAGGCATTTGCCTGCAAAGCCTAATGACCTGGGGTTCGATTCCCCAGTATCCATGTAAAGCCAGATGCACAAAGTGGCAGGTGCATCTGGAGTTCATTTGCAGTGGCTGGAGGCCCTGACATCCTGTTCTCCCTCCCTCCCTCTCTCTCTCTCTGTCTCTTTCTGTTCTATTTCTGCTTGCAAAGAAAAGAAGGAAGGAAAGAGAGAAAGGAAAGAAAAGAAAAGAGAAAGAAAGAAGAAAGAAAAGAAGGAAGGAAGAGAGAGAGAGAGAGAGAGAGAGAGAGAATATCAAAGAGATTGGGAGAGCCTTGGGCAAGAGGCTACCAGGAGGCCTGGTGTGGTGGAGCGTGGAACATTTAGGGAACAGGCTGAACCTGACAGGACAGGCCCCACAGAGAGATGGCTGGCCTCAGGGGCCAGACCTGGGACCAACAGGTACACATGGGTGACACACTACATGTCTTGCAGCCCTAGTGGGCCCCCCTCTAGAGTGGGCCTGTGACTGATGAGTTAGCTGCTCACGTCACAAGTGACCCCAGCATGTGAGTTAACGCCCTGCGTGGGCCACCTACCTGCTGGACAGAAACAGCTTCTTTTATGTGTAGTTTTGTTTTTGAGACAGAATCTCACTTTAGCCCAGGCTGACCTAGAGCTCACTCGGTTGGCCAGGCTGGCCTTGAACTCATGGCAACTGGGATTAAAGGCGTGAGCCACCAAGCCCAGTTTCTTTGATTTTTTTTAAAAAATATTTTATTTATTCATTTTCAGAGAGAGAGAGAAAGAGAGAGAGAGAGAGAGAGAGAGAGAGAGAGAGCGCACCAGGGCCACCACCTTGTGGGTCTGGCTTATGTGGGTCCTGGGGAATTGAACCTGGGGCCTTAGGCACTGGAAGCAAGTGCCTTAACCTCTGAGCCATCTCTCCAGCCCAGTTTCTTTGATTTTTGTTTGTTTGTTCTGGTTTGGTTTTTGGAGGTAGAGTCTCGCTCTAGCCCAGTCTGACCTGGACCTCACTCTGTAGTCCCAGGCTGGCCTCGAACTCACGGTGATCCTCCAATGTCTACCTCCTGAGTGCTGGGATTAAAGGCTTCTTTGATGGATTTCCATGTGAGTTATACAAAACAAATATTCCAGGCTGCAAAACACTAGCCAGAGCTCAATTTGTTGAAGGCCTTTTGTTTATTTGTTTCTTCTTTGATTTTTGGAGGTAGGGTCTCGCTCTAGCCCAGGCTGACCTGGAATTCACTATGGAGTCTCAGGGTGGCCTTGAACTCAAGCGATCCTCCTACCTCTGCCTCCCGAGTGCTGGGATTAAAGGCATGAAACCTTAATGACCAGGATTTTTTTGTTTGTTTGTTTTTCGAGGTAGGGTCTCACTCTAGTCCAGGCTGACCTGGAATTCACTCTGTAGTCTCAGGTTGGCCTCCAACTCAAGCGATCCTCCTACCTCTGCCTCCCGAGTGCTGGGACTAAAGGCGTGCACCATCATGCCTACTTGGTTTTTTTGTTTTGTTTTGTTTTGGTTTTTTTTTTTTGCTGCTAGGAACTAATATCACTGGCTCTCTGCCTTTCCAAGTTTGTGCACACATCAAGAAGGTGTTCAATGGGCACCCTGAAGTCTGGTCAGTAGCTCCACCTTGCTGATCTGGGCCCCGGGTGAGGGGCTGGCTCTCACCCTTGCGTGTTGAATATACAAGGTGTTTGTAAGGATAGAAGGTAGAAGGGACCCGCTTCAAACTCTGGGGTCCCAAGTGAATCGCTTTTCCTTCTGAGCTTCAGATTACCCATCTTTAAAGAAGGGGGTACAAGAATCCTGGGGTTCTCAGGCGATCCTCCTACCTCAGCCTACCTAGTGCTGGGAGTAAAGGTGTGTGCCACCACATCTGGCCATGAAGGGCTTTTTCAGAGCAGAAGTTTCTGTCTAGTAAGTGTCAGAAATATAAAGTATCGGGGCTGGAGAGATGGCTCAGCGGTTAAGGCACTTGCCTCCAGTGCCTAAGGCTCTGGTGGCCCTGGTGCTCTCTCTCTCTCTCTCTCTCTCTCTCTCTCTCTCTCTCTCTCTCTCTCTCTCTCTCATAATACGTAAATAAAATATTTTTAAGATGGTGGGGAAAAGCCACGCGTCATGGAAACGCAGGGAGAGGACCGCAGAGGTCCCAGTGTTCTCAGTCCAGCCTGTCCTCTCCGGCTCAGAGTGCGTGGAAGCCCACGGGCAGGGAGGACTCTGTGGTGGCCGCTCCCTCCACTGGCCATGACCATGACCTTTGCTCTTGAGGTACCTGGAGCCGGCTCAGTCTGGGGGACCTTGGTGGTCTCCCCAGAGAAATGAAAGCCAATCCCTGCTTCTGTGTGTGTGTGTGTGACTTGGATATCTTGGCCACTGAGAAATTTGGGGAGCTAGGGCTCCAGCCCATCCAGACTCAGCACCCCACCTGTCCCCTGCCTTATGAGACCCCCATTGTCCTCTCCCTCAGTTCTTCAAGTTTTGGCAGATACTACCTCGTCAAAGGAGGAAGCAGGTCTCAGTGACAATGTCCCTTCAATAAGTGCCACAAGTACCTACCCTATGTCACATCACCACCCCCCTCCTCCCCCTCCTCCATCCTCTCCCTCCTCCCCCTCCTCTTCCTCCTCTCCTTCTCTCCCTCTTTCTTTTCCTCCTTCCTCCTCCTCCTTTTGTTTGCAGACAGACTCTTGCTATGAAGCCCAGGCTGCCTGTGTCCCCCACACCCTGTCTCCCTCCGCTGTCCACCGGGACATTAGTCATTCTTTGGTATTTCTGGGGTTTCCACTGCCCCTCTCACTCCGGGGCTTCTGTCAGGCACATCCATGGCATGAATGAACGGGCTTGCTGTCCCTCTGGGGGGAAGTCTGAAGTTGTCTTTGGGCAATGGCACTGCGATGTCCCCAGAACAGGCTCACGGGTGACACATCCCAGGAGGGTGGTGCTGTGGGCGGGGGTGGCTGACCAGCTTGAGGTATCATTCTAATAATGGGTTTTAAGCACAGAGTCAGGGGCTGGCGAGATGGCTCTGCGGGTCAGGGACTTGCCACGAGGGCCTGACGTCCATCGCCAGCATTCACATAAAATGCCCAGCGTGGCAGCATTTACCTGTGATCCCAACACTGGGGGAAGAGGCGGAGACAGAGGGATCCCTGGAACTAGGGCCAGCCAGTCTAGCCTAATTGGTGAACTCCAGGCTAATGAGAGACCCTGTCTCAAAAACAAGAGGTTGGACTGGAGAGATGGCTCAGCGGTTAAGGCACTTGCCTCCAGTGCCTAAGGCCCTGGGTTCAATTCTCCAGGACCCACATAAGCCGGACCCACAAGGTAGTGGCCCTAATTCATTCTCTCTCTCTCTCTCTCTCTCTCTCTCTCTCTCTCTCTCTCTCTCTTTGTTTGTTTGTTTTTTCGAGGTAGGGTCTGACTCTAGCCCAGGCTGACTTGGAATTCACTTTGTAGTCTCAGGGTGGCCTTGAACTCACAGAAATCCTCCTACCTCTGCCTCCCGAGTGCTGGGATTAAAGGCGTGCGCCACCACGCCCGGCCTCTATTGGATTTTTTTAAACAATATATTTATTTATTTGCAAATAAATTGTGTGTGGGTGCATGCACGAATGTGCAAGGAAGAGAATGGGCGCACCAGGGCCTCTTACCACTGCAAACTAACTCCAGCTGTATGTGCCACTTTGTACATTGGCTTTATATGGATACTGGGTAACTGAGCCTGGGCCATCAGGCTTTGCAAGCAAGTGCCTTTAACTGCTGAGCCATCTCTCCAGCCCTGATTTTTTTTTTCAAGGTAGGGCCTCAATGACCTCATTCACTATGTAATTTCAGCGTGGCCTTGAACTCACGATGATCCTCCTCTCCCTCCCAAGTGCTGGGATTAAAGGTGTGTGACACCATGTCTGGCCTCTGATTTATTTATTTATTTGTTTGCAAGCAGAGAGAAATAGAAGAGAGACACACAGAGAGAATGGGCACCCCAGGGCCTCCAGCCACTGCAAACAAACTCCAGGTACATGTGCCACTTTGTGCATCTTTGTGCATGGGTACTGGGGAATTTGAACCAGGGTTGTTAGGCTTTGCAGGCAAGAGCCTTCACCAAAGAGCTATCTCTCCAGCCCGTTTTTCTTTCTTTTTGAGGCAGCCTC
>PVHP010046454.1:0-13288 GCA_004024765.1 Zapus hudsonius | reverse complement strand
AAGGTAGTGTGGAGCACTGTGAAGTCGTGAAGATCAAGGCCATCTTGTGTCTGGTAAATTGTATTGTAAGCAGTCCTACCCTTCCTTTGGCTCTTCCACAATAGACCCTGAGCCTTCAGAGGTGTGGTAGTGTCCTCTGTCCCAGTGCTGAACACTCCACTGTCACCGTTTCTCAGCACTATGGTGTCTTTTGAGTTATCCCAGTGGTCAGCACTATCTAAAAAGAGAAGGTTCTTTAGTCAGAAGTGAGAGTAGCATTACTATATGGGTATGTATATTTAAAAACAGTGTTCATAAGGCAGTTCTATACTCTTTCTCTCAAGTCAATAACTAAAAATATTCTTTGAGATATCACAAATGGTATTAAGCATTTAAACCACAAAGCTGGTATTTGAATCCAGGTCTTTTTAAATTAGCAAACTTTTTTAAATTTACTTTTTAAATTGTAAAAATAATAAATGCTTATTATTTTAGAATATTTCAAATCTTATATATAAGAAGTTATAAAGAATAGCTCCTCCAGGCTGGGTGTGGTGGCACATGCCTTTAATCCCAACACTCCTGAGGCAAAAGTAGGAGGATCGACATGAGTTTGAGGCCAGCCTGGGACTGCAGAGTGAGTTCCAGGTCAGCCTGGGCTAGAGTGAAACCTGCCTCTAAAACAAAACAACAACAAAAAGAATAACTCCCCTGTTATCATCATAACTAATTTGAAGTTTCTTGAGTATCTAAATAACTACTGTGCACTTATATGTATATTTCTCTTAAGATTCACCTAATAGAGTAAAAAAACATCTGCATTTCTTTTCTTTTTAAAAAATTGTGTGTAGGGTGGGTTGGAGGTTGAACCGGAGGCTTTGCCCATGAGCCTGCGAGGGCTTCAAGCCCTTTCTTCTTTGGAGGCAGGATCTCCTTAGGTTGCCCACACTAACCTTGAATTTAAAATCCTTCTGTTTCAGTCTCCAGTAGCTGGGAGTACAGCATTGGCTGCTGTTTTCTGTTCTGTTTCAATAGGCTGTCTAGGACATGGACATACAGCCTTTTTTTTTTATTTTTTATTTTTTATTTTTTGGTTGTTCAAGGTAGGGTTTTGCTGACATGGAGTGGAATTCATTATGTAGTTTCAGGGTGGCCTCAAACTCGCAGCTATCTTCCTACCTCTGCCTCCCAGGTGCTGGGATTAAATTTAGGCATGTGCCACTATACCCAGCCAGTTTTTTTTATTTTTTGAGGCAGGGTCTCCCTGGAACCCAGGTTGACCAGGAATCTTCTCTGTAGCCCCAGGCTGACCTCAAATTCACAGCAGTCCTCCTACCTGAATTTCCCAAGTTCTGGGACTTAAGGTATGTGGCACCATGTCTGGCTACAAGTTTTTATTTCAAAGTATTTGAAATATTAACATTTAGGTTAACAGATTATAAGACTGTAGTTGATCCTGACTATATTCCTGACAGGTCTGTTTAAATGGAAAAGAGATGGCCTACTTTAGCTTATTTTACAAGAGAGAAAACAGGTGTATAGAAGTTAAGTCCAGGACCTCACAAGCATGAGGACCAGAGCTCCATCTCCCTCCATGTGAGAAAAAACTGGATATCCTAGCCTGGGGAGGTGAGACCACTTCCTGGGCTCCCTGACCAACCAGTCTAGCCTACTGGTTAGTTGCAGTCCAGTGAAAGACCCTGTCTCAAAAAATGAATGGGGAGCAGGGGAAATGGCTTAGTGGTTAAAGCCTGCTGGCCCAGGTTCATTTCCCCAGGACCCATGTAAAGCCACAGATACACAAAGTGGGATATGCATTTGGAATTCATTTGCAGTGGCAATAGGCCCTGGCATGCCCATACAAACTCTTTTCTCTGTCTCTCTCTCAAATAAGTAAATAAGTAAAATATGTTTTTTCAAAGAGTGAATGGGAGATGGTTCAGTGGTTAAGGGCACTTGACTGAAGACCCCACATAAAGCCAGATGCATAAAGTGGCACATGTGTCTGGAGTTTGTTGCAGCGGCAAGAGGCCCTAATGTGCCCATACTTTCTCTCCCCCATCTCTCTTATGTCCCCATTGAAGTCAGTAATTTTTAAAAAGTGAATGACATTTCTGAGGGTGATACCTCTTTCTTTGGCTTCGACTTGTGTGCACACACATTACAAAGAGAAATTAAGTCCAGGGCTTTGTTAACAAACCTGTCCTTGAGTCTTTCTAGCATATCACAGTATTTACTTCCTATGAAAGTTTTAAGCTATCTTTGACAGCTCAGAGTAAGAGAGAATTCTCAAAGTTAGGCACCATAATGGGTTTGAAGGAATGAGTTACAGGGGCACAAAGAATTTGCTTGTATTTTTTCTTTTCTTTTTTTTAAAATTTTTATTTATTTGCAAGCAGAGAGACAGACACAGAGAGAGATAGAGAGAGAATGAGCATGCCAGGGCCTCCAGCCACTGCAAACAAATTCCAGATACATGGCACCACTTTGTGCATCTGGCTTTACATGGGCACTGGGGAATCAAACTCGGGTCCTTAGGTTTTACAGGCGAGCACTTTAACCTCTGAGCCTTCTCTCCAGCCCATGCTTGTATTTTTTCATACTTTAACATTTCTTACATGTCGCTTATGCACAAAATATTTATATGTAAATGAATTATATGCAAGCTTTCTTGAAGTTTGTGTTTTTTGTAATGAAGTGGCTTTGACAAAATTTTTACCATTTTAATAAAATTGTTAATGAAATAAGATAAGAGTGAAATACAAAAATCAGAGCTCCAACCATAGTTCTGGATATAAAGTTGAGACACTGCTAAGTTTTTTTAAAAAATAAGTTAAAAGTACTTAATTGAAAACAGTAAGTTAAAAAGTCTTAGGAGGGCTGGTGTGAGATGGTTCAGTGGGTAATGTGCTTGCCACACAAATTCAAATCCCCAGAAGCTGTAGCAGGCTTCTGGTATCCCAGCACATCTCTGGTGACAAGAAGGTGGAGTCAGCAGAATTTCCTGGAAGACCTTACCTCAAAACAAGGTGGGAGGCAAGGGCTCACCATGGTGCATACTTACACACTAAATAATGCACAAAGTCTTAGGAGACACTATTAGTTGCTTTATTATTTAAAAAAATTTTGTTGGTTTTTTGAGGTAGGGTCTCTGTATAGTTCAGGCTGACCTCTGAAATTCACTATGTAGTCTCTGGGTGGCCTCAAACTCAGGGCAATCCTTCTACCTCTGCCTACCAAGTTCTGGGACTAAAGGCATGCACCACTGCACCTGGCCATATATTTTTAATTAAAAATATTTTCATTTATTTAAAATATTTTATTTATGTATTTGAGAGAAAGAGAGAAGAGAGAGAGAGAATAGGAAAGAGATAGAGAATGGACACACCAGGGCCTCCTGCCACTGCAAATGAACTGCAGATGCACGCATCACCTTCTGTATATGGTTTTATGTGGGCACTGGGAAATTGAACCTGGATCCTTAGGCTTTGCAGGCAAGTGCCTTAACTGCTGAGCCATCTCTCCAGCCCATTTTAATTTATTTGAAAGCAGAGAGAAATAGAGAGACAGAGATAGAGAAAGGGCATGCCAGGGTCTCCAGCCACTGCAAACAAACTCCAGATGCATGCATCACTTTGGCTTATGTGGGTGCTGGGGAATCAAACACAGATCCTTAGGTTTTGCAGGCAAGCACCTTACTGCTGAGCCATCTCTCCAGCCCTTTAATTGTTTTTGCCTATCAAGATTATCCTAATGTTGCCAGATGTGGTGGCACATGCCTTTAATCCCAGCACTCGGAGGTAGAGGTAGGAAGATCGCTGTGAGTCTGAGGCCACCCTGAGACTACATAGTGAATTCCAGATCAGCCTGGGTTGGAGTGAGACCCTACCTCAAAAAACTAAAGGAAAAAAAAAGAAGTCTTTTAGTTTTTGAATGAGCAACTAAAATGATTTAATTTTGTTAATAAACAATATGTCCAGCATTTGAGTTTATAAACAAATGGTGAGCTTTATTTCAAGTACTAAGAAGAGTAAATTTATTAAATATATTATGCTAAACTATAATTTTTTAAAAGTTTACAAGTTTTGTTTTTTCATTCTTACTATAGACCTTAGTAAATACTTTTTTTTTTCAAGGTAGGGTCACATTAAAGGTGTGCAAAATCAACACCTGGCTCATAATTTCTTTAACTTTAAAAAAATTAGCATGTCACTTTAAAAAATGACATTTCATGCCATTTTAAAAAATTGATTTATTTTTTTAATTTATATTTGTGTGTATGTATCCACGGCACATGAAGGTCAGAGGACAACCAAAGGGTGTTGGTTGTTTCCTTCCCCCTTGTTTGAGACAGGATCTCACTCTTGTTTGCTGGTGGGAATGCCAGTCTAGCTGGCCTGCCAGCCTTGGATTCCCCTAGCTCCACCTTCTATTGCCGTGGGCACTTTGGGATTGCAGGCACACACACTGTTCTGTGTCCAGTTTTTTGTTGGTGCTTGGGAGAAAGCACTTTAACCACTGAGCCATCTCCCCAGTCCCCCTCCCCCACTTCTTCTTTCTTCTTTTTATTTATTTTTTGTGACTCAGTGAGTTTCAGGAGCATGGGCAACTTTCCAGTCATAAGAAGTCCTTTAAACTTCTGTAGTATGTTGTAGCTATTCATAAAAAGGTTAAAAAGCATATTTAAATTTTTTATATGTAAAATTTTATGAATTTAGAGAATATGCAGTTTTTACTGGATGAATGTGTTTTGCTACTCTTAAAGTATTTTTTGCTATTGATAAGTTCAGAGGATTCACAGCTCACTTTTAAATTGAAATTGGAAAGCCCATTTTAACTCAGTAATGAGTGACTTTGAAATTTCAGGGACTTCTCAGACTAAATAACTATCATGTTGTATAGAATGTTTTCAGATATCAATTTTCTTCAAAAAAGTTGTTTTTGAATTTTTTCTTTTCAAGGTAGGGTCTTACTCTAGCCCAGGCTGACCTGGAATTTACTATGTAGTCTCAGGGTAGCCTTGAATTTATGGCAATTCTCCTATCTCTGCCTCTCTAGTGATGAAAGGCATGCACCACACCATGCCTGGCTTGAAATTTAAAAAATTTATTTGTAAGTAGAGAGAGAAGGAGAGAGAAATAGACAGAGAATGGGTGTACCAGGGCCTCCAGCTGCTGCAAACTCCAGATGCGTGTGCCATTGTGCGTCTGGCTTTATATGGGTACTAGAAAATCGAACTGGGGCAAGCACCTTACCACTGAGCCCTCTCTCCAGCTCCCCTCAATTTTTTCTAAATGTGTGTGTCTTGACTTTTTTCCTCATAGCTTATGTTCTTATTTCAATAGGTGACTAAACATTAAATAAGAAAAATAATATTTTTCTACTATAGGACAAGCTTTTCATTATTTTGGAGTAAATTACATACCACTTTGTGCATCTGGCTTTATGAGTTTACTGGGGAATCGAACTGGACCACCAGGGTTTACAAACTTGTTTAAGCAAGACTTTAACGGCTGAGCCAACTATCTAGCCCCCAAATTTTATATATATTATATATATACATATATATATGTATATGTATATATATTTTGTTTTAACAAAATTTTTAAGTAGCGGAGGGATCCTCATTGGTTTAGCTGGTATTGGCTGGTGGCAGTTGGCCATTAGGGGTAAGTATACTGATGTCCCTTTTCTAAATCATAAGAGTCTGAAAAATTTATAGCCATGACAACAAATACAGCAGTGGAATGACTAGTTTTTAGGATCTTATTGTTGGGTGCAGGAGATGGAACCCGAGGCCTGCACTTTCTGAATCTCTTGTTTACAGCTCGCCTGCCATCCCAGTGTGTGAGAGGCAGACACAGGGATATCTGGACAAGCTGGCTTGGTATCCATGAGAGACCCTGTCTCGAAAAATCAGGCAGAGGGATTGAAGAAAATACTTGACATCGACACATGCACATACATGCCCCACCCCAAACATCCATGAATACATGTGTGCATGCGACACTTAGACACACAAAGTAAAGTCATTTTTTTGTCTAGTCAAGATGCCTTTCTTAAGGGGTTGAAAGTATTTAATGCAAATTTGATTTGAAACATTTTTAAAATGCCTGTGGAAAGTATGTTCTACTGTATATTTCACTGTAATGAACTTACCATTCTCTTCAAGATACGTTTGCTTTGCTCTCACTGACCTTTATTCCCAGTTTTGTTTGCTTTAGGCCAGTTAGCATAGTATTTTGTTTTAATTGGATGGACATTGTAGTTGAAGGGCCTGAATTCAGAAGGTCTGAGTTCCTATCCCCTCTCACCTTCACACTATCTGATTAGATGGAAATTACTTCTTGGAGTATAGGGATTCAGATTGGAAGTGCAGAGAGTGCCTAGACAATGCCAACCATGAAGTTGGTAATAAATACTTTGTAAAAAGAGACATAATGAATGCACTGGGTGTGGCTGAAGTTGTGGCTCAGTTATAGGGTGCTTTCCTAGCATGTGTGAGGAGGCCTGAGGCTTAATTCCCAGCATTGAAATAAAAGAAAAAAAGAGGGTGAGAGAAAACAACTTGTCTGTAAAGTGAACTTGTCATTGTAAACCCCCCCCCCCCCCCCCGTGTCTTTTCAAGGCAAGCTCAGGAGCCCAGTCTGACCTGGAACTCAGCCTCCCTAGTGCAGGGGTTAAAGGTGTGAGCCAGCACACCTGGTTTATGAACTTGTCATATTCACATCTAGTGCATGGAGACATGAACTCAGCATGCACCTGGCTAGCAGGTGACTCGTGAGCAGCCTCTGTACTCAGGTTACATGGGTGCTGCTTAGTTGTGAGAGGGTTGGTGTTGGTACAAGAATGGACATGAAGTTAACTTTCCTGTCCACATTGACTTTTACTGTTGCTGTTGCAACATGAGGCTCTGACTGTGTGAGAGCTCAGTGCTGTGGTGAAACACCCGGAACAGGAAATGTGAGTAATTAAACCTCAACTATTCAAGTGATAAAATTGATGAAACAAAACAGAAACAAAATACCCAAACTGGTCTTAATAGGAAATAAGAACTTAGTTGTAATTTCGTTTGATAAGTTGCTTAGTACTTTAAAATAAATATTTTTTTTCTCATAATTCTTTTTTTGGCTTGTGAGTAATAGAGAATCCAAGGTAATAGGAGCAACATTTGAATATTTACAATATTTACTAAATTTAAGATCCAGTTTCAGGAACTATTTTGACATAATTTTAAGAATTTGTTGAAGAAAAAAATAGGAAAATATGTGGTTGAACTTGTTAGTTTACTAAATTTCATAATGAGGAGAATCAGATGACTGATAGAAGTTACTTAGTTTGTAGTAATTCTCAGTATGAGACAGTACCCTTACTGTAAGAGACTAGAAAGTAATTTAATATACATTTTCTTTTCCCTTTGTTTTTACTGGGTAAAGAACAAAGTGAGCTGGAGGTGAGCCAGCCTAGGAGTAGAGAATGAGTTCCAGGTCAACTGGGCTAGAGTGAAAACCTACCTTGAAAAAAAAAAGTGAGGCCAGTGGAAGTCAAACTAAATAGCTGAGGGAAAACAGTATTTTGCTAGTAAGTTTTGTGTTGTTATAAGGTAGTTCACTAGTAATGTTCAGTCAGGAAAAAATACCAAGCAGAAGCAAACTAAAATGTCGCATCGCCTAATAGAATCATAGTCAAGTGAAAAGTAGTGATAGGGTTTATGGGTAAGTGAAATAAGATTTAGGTTTCTTAAAAAGTTCATTAACTAATTATTCGTTCCACTTCCTTGAGGTCATTTCCTGATACAGGGTATTTTAATGTCTGTGACCATCATCTCTCTCTTAATATTTTTGTTATGTTTGTTACTCTGACCCAGGGTCTCACTATGCCCAGGCTGGCCCTCAAATTTTTCATCTAGCCTTCACAGCTAGAGTGCTAGAATTACAGGTCTGCCCTGTCATATCTGGGTAGCTGCCCTTGAACAGTATTCTCCTGTCTCTTTCTCCTGGGTGCTGGGTTTACAGATGAGTACCACCACATCTGTCTGAAATTCAGCTTTTGATTATTGTGGTAGTTCAAGATAATTAGATTTGAATGGTTTTGTACAGGAAAGTTTCTCTGGGAACTCTTAAAAACAAGTTGTGTTCAGATGTGCAGTATGTGCTAATATCCATATTATAGAGTGGGAAAATGGAAACAAAAGTAAGAACATAGTTTTGTGGTCACTTTTGAACTCACCAATCAGGGTGATGGGATTTAGAGTCATTTGCAAACTGTTGGGTTGGAGAGGAGCCATATCAGCTTGTCATCTTCTGGTGTGCAACCAGAATATGATCCACAAGTGAATGATACTGGTCAGCCGACAGACACTTTGACTTTAGCAGTGTTGGCTGATAGTGGCTCATACCACTGTGGGTACTTGGAGATCATATATTCTTTTATAGTAAAGTAGCTAAGTTAGTTTCAGATGTTTAAATGCCATTATGGGGATGAAAGGGATGTGTCACTACGCCAGGAGAAAGCCTTTTTATTTAGGAAATTAGTGCATAATTTATTTTTACAAAATTAACTTCCACTTACAGGTTATTCATTAGAAAAAATGCTGGCTTAATGTAGCTATTTTTAAAATGTCTATTATGTTAATAATTAATGGTTTAGTGTTAATTTCAAAAATATTTATTTATTAGAGAGAATGGGCACAGCAGGGCCTCCTGCCGCTGCAAATAAACTCTGGACACTTATGCCGCCTTTTGCATTTAGCTTTATGGGTACTGGGGAATCGAACCTGGGCCAGCAGGCTTTGTAAGCAAGCACCTTTAACCACTGAGCCATCTCTCCAGCCCTTAATGTAGCTTTATTGAATGTATAACTTTTATTTATAATTATACTTTAAGAATGTACTTTAAGAATGGTTCTTGCTGTATTGCTATCTTTAGTACTTAGAATTTCTTTCTCTGCATAGTTTTTTGAAAATAAATTGCAAAATCCCATGTGGTTATCAGAGATTGAAAGTCACAGGTGCAATAAGTATTCTAGTAATAAAAGCAACTACAACATTACTCCATTATTGTGCCATATGTAGGGTCTCACTCACTCCCAGGCTGGCCTTGAACTCATGGTGACCCTCTTATCTCTGCCTCCTGAGTGCTGGAATTACAGGTGTGCACCACCACACCTGACTGTGGGTTACATTGTTGTAGTTATTTTTTCTCATTGCTGCACAAAAAAGAACCCGACCAAAAGCAGTTTGTGGAGGAGTGGGTTTATTTTGGCTCACAGACTCAAGGGAAAGCTCCATGATGGTAGGGCAAACGATGGCACGAGTAGAGGAGGGTGGACATCACCTCCTGTCCAAAATTGCCATCAGATGGGGATCAAGCATTCAGAACACATAGGTTTGTGGGGGACACCTAGATCAAACCATCACACACATACAGTGAGGGTTTTATTGCTATTTGATGATTCCTGTCAAGTCTGTCACTGGACTCCAGGGCATGGAAGGCAACAGTGGTTATGCCAATGAAATGAGAAGCAGTTATTTTCATTTCTTGTGCATGCATGAAAGATGACGGGAACATCCTCTTAATGATTAAAATCAAATGGATTTTTCTGGCTGTCCAGGGACAAATTGTAGGTCACATTAGTATACTTCTAATCATAGCTAAAACTATATGATATTTTGATAGGGTAAGATTCTTTTATGAGTGTACCACCATACCAGGCTAAGAATCTTTTTAAGTATCTCAATCTCAGTTTACTGAATCTAAGAGAATTTCCCTGCTCCCTGTTATATGGATTCTGGGGATGTTAATAAAACAAGAGAAAATAAATGGAATGAAATGCTTTCAGAGAAGCCCCCATTGCGGCTTTAATAAAGGATGACAACTGTGTTGTACATTTCTGAATGCCAGGAGTCTAACTGGCCTAACATCGGGGTATTAGCAGAGCTGCATTCTTTCTGAGGGAGAATTCTTTCATTGACATTTTTTTTGGGGGGGGGCTATTCCATTTTCAAAGCTAGTAGCATAGTATCTTCAACTCTGTCTGATGTTCCTCCCTACCGTACTTCACTCATGAGGAGTCTTGTATCTGTTGTATGATTGTGTCTTCATCTGTTTGCTCATTTGACAGCTTCTTCACTTGCTGGGTTAGGAATGAATGAGGCATGAGTACCCAGTGTATGTATGAGATTGAAGTTGTTTTTGCTTTTCTTTTCCATAACTGAAGAAGATACTGCCACACTCTGCTTCAGAAATTAGATACAAATTACAGATATCTGAGCATTATAGCAAGTCTGTGAACAATGTCAAACACTCAATACTGTGTTTCAATAAAAGTTATGTACTTAGGACAAGTTTTGTATTAATCTGTGTTAGTGATACCAGTAAGTCATTTTACTTTTTTTGTTTTACCCCCTTTTGTGTGTGGGGCAGAGGAATAATTTTACTAAAATCTCAGATTTTTTAATTTTTTTTCTCCCCAGAGAGAGATTCTCACTCTAGCCAGTACTGATTTGGATCTCACGCTGTAGTTCCAAACTGGCATCTAACTCACAGCAATCTTACCTCTGCCTTCCGAGTGCTGGGATTAAAGGTGTGTGCCACCTTGCTGGGCTCTTCTACTTTTTAAAAAATGATTTGTGTGCATGTGTGCGGGCATGCACACTTGTGGTCCGAGGACAACTTCGTTGGCCTTCGCCTCTTCACCTCATTTGAAGCACAGTTTCTAGCTCTGGACTCTTGTTCTGCTGTTCTTTGCTGAGCTTACCTCCAGCTTCCAGGAAATTTCCTGTGTCTGCCTTCTTTCTCACCATCAGCCATCAGAATCAGCATGTTAGCATTACAGAAGTCCTCCATGGCTGGCGATCAAGCTCAGTCCTGTCAGCATGAGCTGGGAGCACTTTTTCCCGTTGAGCAATCTCTCCAGCTTCCCTCCCCTTTTTGAGACAGGGTATCATGTGTTCCAGGCTAGCCTCAACTTTAATATGTAGCCAAGGATGATAACCTTGAACTTGTGATCTTTTGGTCTCTACCTTGTGACTGATTATAGATATGCACCCTCCCCCATGCCTAGTTTATGTGGTGCTGGAGAATGAACCCTGGGCCTCCTGCGTGCTAAGTGAGCATTCTGCCAAGTGAGCTACACCCCCAGCTTTGGAAGTTTTTAAAAATTATTTATTTACTTATTTGCAAGCAGTGAGTGCATGAGTGGGGGCAGGGAGAGAATAAATTGGGCATGCTGCTGGCTTCTAGCTTCTGCAAACAAGCTCCAGGCGCAGGTGCCACTCTGTGCATCTGGCTTTACATACATACTGAGGAATCAAACCTGGGTAATAGGCTAGTGTTCACTGAGCCATCTCTCCAGCCCCTGGGGATTCTTCTTCTGTGGTATGTGATAATATTTTAACAGTGTCTGTCTCACCAAGAGTGACTCATTTTATATGTTGATACAAAAGACAACTTTATAACGTGCCTGGTGTTTTGGAAAAAATATATGTGTACACCCAGAAAGTTCTCAACTAAACACTTTGAGGGGCTACTCTTGTTTCCTGGAAATGGCTGACGGCCCTCATTGTTTTCTTGCCCCTACATACTCCCAGCTTCTGAACCCTGGATATTTTTTGTGATCCAGGCAGGGCACTTGTTCCTTTTTGTCAGCCGAGACCCACTCTTAGCTTTATTTAGCTCTCATGATTTGACATAGTGCAGGTACTCAGTATGAAATGAACAATGACTTTTACCAGGAGGGGTTTCTGAGTTTTATCCCCTTCATTGCCTTTCTCTCTCCAGTAATGTTTTAAAAAATATTTTTATTTGTTTGCAAGGGGAGAGAAAGAGAATATGAATGGGTGCACCATGGCCTTTAGTCATTACAAATGAACTCCAGATCCTTGCGCCACCTTGTGCATCTGTCTTTATGTGGGTGCTGGGGAATGGAACCCAGGTTGTTAGACTTTGCAGGCCAATGCCTTAATGGCTGAGCCATCTCTCTAACTCCAGTAATATTTTAAGCTGTAGGATTATAGGGACCTTGACAGCATTTTAAGTCTGAAATTTTTAGTGCTTAGCTCAGTGTCTGCCTAATATATATATTATATATTATATATATATAATATATAATATATATATTTTGTAGCATCTCACTCTAGCGCAGGCTTACCTAGATCTTACTCTATGCCCTAGATTGGTCTCGAACTCACAGCAATCCTCCTACCAATGCCTCTCTAGTGCTGGGATTAAAGGCGTGCTACCATGCCTGGCCTACACATATATTTTATTAGAGAAACCTGAATAGGTTGTGGGCTTTAACTTTTTGGTTTCCTTCCCATTATAGCAGCAGCAGAATAGGGAGGAAGGCAGCACTGGCACCAACCCTGAACCTTATCTCAGCCTACAGAGGTAGCAGCTGGTGTCCAGAATTAAGGCAGTGAAATGTTTCACTGCTTCTTCTTAAACATGTACACGCACCTCCTTCCTGTGTGTTCAGACACCCCGTGGCAGGCATTCAGTGCCCTGGTGGACATGTGACCTGGCTTTATAGAGGCAATGTGCTATTTGAGGGTGCCTCGGACATGCTTCTTGGAGTATGTTAGCACCTTTGAGAGGAAACGCGAGATTGACTGGTGGATGAGAGAGAGAATACTAAGAGAGGCGGCTGGACTTAGGGGCATGCGCCAAATCATGAGAGGAGAGGCTTCCAACTTTTCCATTTGTTCCATTCTCTCTCAGCATGGAGCCTTGGCATATTGTTAAATTTGAACGTCTTTTTGTTTTGGTGCTGTTCATGCTATAGGAAGATCAATTAGAAAACTCGCTCTAATTAAGACAAGAAGTGATAAGGCAGAGTAGATGAATAGGAGGACAGATTTGTGAGAAAGCTCTATCACCCTATGTGTGTGATTGCCTGTCCAGCTCTGTGTGGCAGCTGGGGGAACTAACCCTAAGCCGATGGACTGCAAGCAAGAGCCTTTAACCACTGAGCCACATCCCCAGCCCAGGACTCAACTTTAGGGCTTGTCTTATTACTTGTGCTGTGCATTGTCATACAGCTTTTTAATTCCTATGGATTTCATCAGCCATCTCTTTTATGTTTTACACTCTTATGATTATTTTTAAAAATGCCACTGGGAGTGGTGGTGCACACCTGTAATTTTTTTTACCCAGCAGCTGTGAGGCTGAAGCAGGAGAATCAAGAGTTCAAGGCCAGCCTGGGCTACATAGAAGAGAGGGAGGAGAGCAAGAGGGAGGGAAGAAGGGAGGAAGGAAGAACTGCCTTTCTACTCTTCACTTTTAAATATCTCATGCTATATGTTTTCAGC
>PVHP010046453.1:0-13268 GCA_004024765.1 Zapus hudsonius | reverse complement strand
CGGCAGGGGAGGGGCAGTGGGTGGGTGCGGGGTTTGTGGGTGGTGGGTGATGGGGTTTGATGCAGAGCAGGGAGCTCAGCTGGCTCATATCCCTGGAGCGGGGTCTGCCATCTGAGTTTTACCACTTACTGCCTCCGGGGATCTATGATCCTGGATGGTGGGAAAATCTGTTGCTGGGAACTGTCTGGAGCTAGGATGGTGGCCGTAGCTTGTGTCCACGGCCTGGATCACAGGTGAAAACCCTAACCTTTGTTCCCAGGGAGACATGCTGTGGCTACTAATCGGCCATCTTGAACCGGAACCTTGGAAATTTTTAATCAAATTTTAAATTGGCTGAGAAGAAGAGACAGTGGAGTTTCGACACTAAGTGAGACATCTCTATCACACCCTTCAAGGCTCAGGAATCATTGAGGAAGAGGTGGCAAAAAGAATGTAAGAGCCAAAGGAAGAGGAGGAGTGATTTGGAATACTGTCTTCCAGACACAAGTGGCCATTACATTCAAGACCTCATAGTGGCTGGCACTGCCTACACAAGCCCTGCATAATATGAGGGCAAAGAAATGAGAATATCCCAATATCTTTGGGGCTATAAGGAAAGAGGAAGGGGGTTCAGTGGAGGGGAGATAGAGGAAGGGGGACAAAGGAGGGTGGTGTGAGAAGAATACTTTCTGTATATGTATGGAGGGTTGTCAACAAAAAGTTTAAGTTTTAAATAGTTACTTTAAGTTCATAACAGCCAATAATTCTCTTTTGTTCATTTTTGTTTGAGACATGGACTTGCTTTGTATTCCAGGTTGACCTTGGTGATTCTCCTACCTTGGTCTCCCAAGTGCTGGGATTACAGGCATGCGTATGATGAAATACTTCCAAAGTTTTTCAAGGATAATAAGTCTATGGAAAGGAAGCAAAGATTTTTCTTCTTATAGCAATGTGGCTCATAATTAATTATCATCATCTTATGTTAGTAAGACACCTTTATTCTCCTAATTGAAAGTAAGATCATTTTTGTTGAAATAGAATAAACTCATTTTAACCTGTTTAGTCTTTTTTAAGGACCAAATATTAGTCAAGTGACTTTATAGGAACAATTAATCAAAGACTTTAACCCATTGATATTTTTAATGATCTTCTCTCCATACTGATTGAAGAAAACTCTTAACAGATTATCTTTCCCCAAAGCAGAGAATCTATTTTAGTGAGGTTGAGGAAAAGAAGGGATGATGAACCATATCATCATCGTCCAAGCGCAATGCTCTCTCATAATTATTACAGCTGCACAGAAGTCCCAAAAGCTCTAATTCTCATTCCCACTTCATAGACATAGACATCAGTACTGTAAGACATTAGGCAATTCATCTAGTGTGATCAGTAGGGTTAAGAGTCAATGTGATTGTTTGTGTTCTGAATTCTGTTCTAGCTCCAATTATTTTGCTATATCATTTGGTCTTATTATCTGATTAGTATCAGAAGAAAAATATCATCAGCACCAGTACTTCCAGCTTTGGAAATGGTTGCTTCAGTTGGACAGACATAAAACATTTGAAGTTAATGGATTAGTAACAGTATTTGAGTTGAGTGACTGGACACTGTGAAGTAATCTTTAGTGAATAGTTATTGTTTTGGGAACTACAGACTTTCATCAGAGCTTATATCACTAGGGAATACCATTATCTCTCTGTATCTGAAGAACATTGGTTCCAGGACCCCAGTGAATACCCAGATTTATGGATGTCCCATACCTTACATAAATGGTATAACATTTGTATATATAACATAACCTTCTAGATGAACTACAATATTTTATACAATGTAAATGCTCTGAATATAGTTTGATTATATTGTTTAAAAAATAATGGCAAGTAAAAAGGTCTTGACATATTCAGTACACATTTTTTTTTCAAATATTTTTGACCCAGAGTTGGTTGAATCTGTGAGTTCACAGCACATGAACCCAAAGGGCTGACTGTACTTAAATGGATAGTTTTAGATGAACTTGGGCATTCAGGGTAGTATGACAGTAGACAAGTGGATAGTTTTAGAAATAAGAAATCTGAGCTGGGAAAATTGCTCAGTGGTTAAGGCACTTGCTTGCAAAGCCTAAAAGCCTGGGATAGATTCCAGAGTATGTACATAAAGCCAGATGCACAAAATGTTGCATGTGTCTGGAGTTTGTTTGTAGTTGCAGGAAGCCCTGGTGAAAACATTCTCTCTCTCTCTCTCTCTCTCTCTCTCGTAAAGAAATATTAAAAATAGAAATAAATCTGTTTTCCTTAAATTATTTATTTTCCAATTGTAGTGCTGTGTGTATTTATCTTGCTTAGCAGCAGCAACAACATCAACAACAACAACAACAAAAAAAACTCCTGTGCCAGGGTACAAGCTATGAAGATGTCATAATGACATGATGGAGTGTGTTGAGGATTGCGTGCGGCTGGGCCTTGCCTTTTAATAAACTTAGAGTGTGGACATCAACACAGAGACAACAGAATGCAAGTGCCAAAATCAGGAGTTGGCAAACTTTTGTTTTCTGAAAAGGACCAGATAAAAATATTTTAGGCTTCGTAAGTCACATGGTTTGTGTTGCAGCTTGTCAGCTTTGCTGTTTTTGTGTTAAAGCAGTCACACACAATACAGAAACTAATGGGTATGGCTGTGCTCCAGGAAAACTCTATTTATAGACACTGAAATTTAAATTACACATCATTTTCACATCTCATGAAATATTGTTCTTCTTTAATGTTTTTCAAACCATTTAATTAAAAAAAAACACTTCACTCAGAGGCCCCACAAGCACAAGCAGCAGGCAGGATATGGCCTTGGGCGATGCTGTGCCAGGAACAAGGAGTCCAAGGCATGAGGTTAGAAGGATTTATCACATAAGAACTAATATAAAAGTTTCAAGGAAGAATATACAGTGTGGGTGTATTAGTCAGGGTTCTCTAGAAAAAACAAAGTTGATAGAATGGATTATAATAAAAGGGAATTTATTGGGGTAGCTTACGACAGTCCAACAATAGCAGTCTGTAGGCCCATGGGTGAAGAAACCTGTAGCTGTTCAGTCCATGTGGACGGATATCTCAGCAGTCCCAGTCTAGCCCAGAAGGCCTAATGGCTCCCTGGGGAGTGGCAGCTGACAGTCCAACAATAGCAGAATGCAGGCCCACAGGTGAAGGAAGCAGTAGCTGTTCAGTCCACGTGGCTGGAGGCCTCAGCAGTCCAATCCAGCACAGAAGGCCTGGAGTCTCCCTGAGGAGCAGCTGCTCTTCAGGGCAATATGTGAGGCCAAGGAAACTGGGTTCTCATGTCCAGGAAGGGTAGGAGAGCAGGATTCGAGTGCAAGTCACAAACAAGCACCAGCAATGGAGGGGAGGAGGGTTGAGGAAGAAAGAGCGTCTCCTTCCCCTTAAGCTTCCTTATATTAGTCTCCTTCTGGAAGGTCCACCCACTGGGGGAAAGGGCTCACTCTGGAGAAGGGAAGATTATTATGGATTATCACATTGGTCAAATTGACAAATAAACTTAACCATCACAGTGGGAGAGAAAAAAAAGTGGAAAAATTCTCTGAGAGAGCATCAGGCCTTGAGAGGTAATCTTTTCTTTTCCAGCACTTAAATTCTTTTCCAGCACTTAAATTCTTTTACAGCACTTAAGTTACTTGATGAAATCTGGGCTATTTGTATGGAGTTGTGTTTGAATACATGAAAGGTTGGCAGCTTGCCATCTTTTTTTCATATTTTTATTTTAGAATTGACTGTTTTAATTCTTTTCTATTTTTATTATTTGTATATTGAATGTGTATGTGTGCATGGCGCATATGTGAAGGTCAAAGGATACCCTTGGGTGTTTCTCCTATCCTACCATCTGGAGACAGAGGCTTTCATGCCACAGCTCCTGTGAGCTTCCTGATTCTCCCCCCTCTGCCTCACATTGCTGTAGATGCATGGTGGCTGCAGATACTTGAGACACTCCGCACCCAGCTTTATGTGCATGTTTAGGAAGATCTGGCAGGCTTGCAAGCAAGTGCCTTTTAACAACTGAACCACCTCCCCAGCCACTAGTTTGAAATTTCTAAACACCATTTGTCCTTCCAGAGACTGACCATGTGCTGTAATTTTTTTTATCTAGAGCATCAAACTTCCCTAGGTCAGGCTTCAAGCATCAGCGTGTAATTGTTAAGAGTGGAGATTTTTCATTTTGTTTTCAGCCTTTTTGCCTCTTATACCTCCTGCCAGATCAGCAAAGTTAAATCATTGAAAAATGAACTGGTTTAGAGCTGAGGAGTATTGGAGGCCCTGAAGGGATGCTTGTTGTTTTTTTCATAGAATCATAGGGTATAAAAGGATTGAGCCACATTTGCAGGAGGGAGGGTGCAGTTGTTATAGGAAGTTGGAGACTGGATTGTGGCATAGCCTAGAAGCCAAAAGGTTTGGTGGTGGGAGACAGGTGTCAGTATTGATGGCAATGGTTGATATCTCTGAAACAATACCATCTGGAACCTAATGGTCTGTAATCTAGACAACAACAATTGTACCAGAAAATTAAGCAAGCAAGGACCCAAGACAGAAAGCAGAACTAAAACCCACAAGAAGGGACTATGGGATCCAAGAAAGCACAAATGTACTTTCACCACTTGGAGGTTAATGTGTTTAACTCTGGAAAAAAAATCTGTTTAGCTATTGGGTGAAACTTTTTCCCTGAGGAGACAGGAACACACACTGATTCACCCCAGATGGCAGACCAAAGTATGATTATACGAAAAGCAGTTTTGGGGAACCAATGAGTTTAATAGGGTTACTTACAAAGCAGGATGAGGGGTTACCTACAGGAATGTGGAGCCCCCAAAACAACTGCAGTACTGCAACCTCATCCCAGCATGGAAAATCTCCCCCTCCCCCATGGCCACTTAGGTGAGGCTCTCTGTTCCTTTACCTTTCCCCCTCTATATGCCCTGTCTCCCCTTGAGACCTGGTGCATCATCACATCCAGCTGGCACAGGGGGCGCCTAAGGTGGGGGGTTGATGATGCCCTTCCTTCTGAGGGGAAACACCAATAGGCCAAATCCTGAGAGTCTCTCCTTAGTTGTCCCAGCAGTTTTGGATGAACTAGCAAGAGTTTTTACTGCTTTCAATGCAGAGGAATTTTCTGTTTTTTCAAAACTTTTTATTGACAACTTCCATAAGCATAGACAATATACCATAATAATAATCCCTTCCCACCTCCCTCCTTTTGCCCCTTCCCGAATCCCCCCTCCTCCACTGAATTACTTCTTCTTTACAATGGGGCTGTCTTCTATTTTGACATCATCATATTTTTCCTCCTATTATGCAGGTCCGGTGTAGGTCACATCAGCCACTGTGAGGTCATGAATACCAAGGCCATTTTGTACCTGGAAGACAGCATTGTAGGCACTCTTCCCCTCCTATTTGCTCTTACATTCTTTCGGCCACCTGTTCTGCAATGTTTATGGAGGAATTTTCCATACAACAGTTATTGAATGAGGCACTGAGAATGTGGAGCAACATAAAAATTTTGCTAAAACAGGGGTGGGAGGGGATGGCTAGGAAGATGGTTCAGCAGCAAATCATGCTATGGCTGCCTTCAAATCCCAACCCACCTGTGTAAGTCAGGTGCAAAAAAATGGCACAAGCATCTGGTGTTCATTTGCAGTGGTATGAGCCCCTGCCACCCGCCCCCCCATGCAAATAAAAAAATTACTAAAAGGGATAAATGGAACCAACTATGACCATATGTATCTAAACAATAACTGAAAACCTGACAGTAGAAGAAAGAATAGAGTAGCTGGCCTGGAATTGAAGGAAAAGTTTTACCTTTTAGGGAAGAGGAAAGCAGGAAGACAAGAGCCTGTTGCACTTTGGGGGTGCAGAAGTTTTGGGTTTTATCACTTCAGGAAGGCTCTACAACGCAAGTGAGAATCAAGGTAGGAGACAGATTTAGATGTGATCAGTTCGTTTGTACCAGTTTTCCAATTATGTCCTGGGTTCCTTTGGAGTCTGAGAATACTAAGTGACTTTAAGGGATATGTTTTTTTCTCTTTCTGTTTTTAATGTTTTTATTGGCTTAGAATTATATATGTTAACACAACAATATGCTCAGTATAATAGGTTCTTAGATAAAGCCATTGAATCCATGATGACATTCCCTCTTATGCATTAATTATTCTCCCCCCATGACTCTTATGTTCTTTCTGACCCCTCTTCCGCAAATTTCCCTGAGTCATAGTGGTGAGTGTCACAGTCAGCCACACACCGCTGGGATGAATCTTCAAACCTGGCACAATTTGGGGGAGGAAAGTATTTATTGAAACTGCAGATTGAGGGGAAGTTCTGTTACAG
Source organism: Zapus hudsonius (assembly GCA_004024765.1). Taxonomy (NCBI): domain Eukaryota; kingdom Metazoa; phylum Chordata; class Mammalia; order Rodentia; family Dipodidae; genus Zapus; species Zapus hudsonius. The sequence goes on along the minus strand of PVHP010046453.1, from coordinate 6,915 downwards.
TGAAAGAGTCTGGCCCTCTTTCACAGGTCCGAGCAGAGAGAGAAACCCATCACCAACACAACATACACAGAACAGGAAACTGGCAGGAGGGCAAGGAGATAATTCTTTCACCTTTATATAGCCCTAGGGTGGGGTCTTGGAATTCTATCCCAGACTTAATGGCTTCCTGAATCTCTGGAATTTCTTTCCTGCATGGCCCACACAGGAAAGGATGTTTACCTTCAGTTTCTTTGAGCTTCTTTACATCCTGCCCTTTGCTGAGAGGCTGCCTTCCTATTAACATCCTGAGAGACCCACCCAGGATAATTAAAAAGATCAAGTTGACAACAAAACCTAACTATCACAGTGTTTATATTTTGCATAGTTATTAGGTTTTTAAGAGTCTGTAAATTTGTATTTTGGACAATTTTGGGCACCCTTGGTGCCTCTCTCCATTGTCCTTCCCCAGGTTATTTGCCTTGCTGTGGGAATAGCTCTTTTGCTTGTCATCCCACTTCCTTAGAGGTTATATCAGGGCTCTAAATGGTGAGTTTGAGGTGAACTGACTCCTGCTTGAGTGTCCCTCATCAAATCAGGTCCCTTTGGTGGAGTTTGGTTGTCCCTGGTTCTCGTTGCTTTCTGAATACAAACAGAGTCTGAGGCTGCCAGTGCCTTCCTGGTGATGGTGCTGGGTCCCTGGTACCTACCTGGGGCCTGCCTGTGCCTTCCCAAGGGATATGTTTTGAAAACTTGGGAAAAGCATAGGTAGCATATGTCAAGTCTGAGGATGAGCATGACAGACACAGATGCAATTAAGATTTTTTAAAATGAAAGAGGAAATATTAGAGTTGCAATTTTAAAAAAGATTTTTGTTTATTTGCAAGCAGAGAAAGAGGAAGAGAGAGAGAAAGAGAGAGAGAGAAGAGAATGGGTGCACCATGGCCTCTAGCCACTGCAAATGGACTCCAGACACATGGGCCATGGGCCACTTTGTGCATCTGGTTTTACATGGGCACTAGGGAATTGAACACAGGTCATTAGGCTCTCCAGGCAAGTGCTTTAACTTCTGAGTCATCTTTCCAGTCCCTAAAGTTGAATTTTTATTTATTCAGAACCAGAAAAATGAGTTTTGACAGAATAGAACATCTTGAAATTATTTTAAAATATTTTTCTTTATTTTTATGTATATGGAGGTATGTGCCACAGCTTACAACTTCAGGATGTCTGAGCTACACCTTCTTTGAGACAAGATCTCTTGCTACTGCAAATGAACTGCCAGAAGTCAGACTGGCTGGCCCGCCTCCTCTAGTTGTGGGCACATGTTTTGGGATCATAGATGCATTCGCTAGTTTTCGTGGGTGGTGTGGAATTGAACCTGGGCCATCAAGCTTTACAAGCAACTACCTTTCACTGGTGAGCCATTTCCCTGGCCCTTGAAATGATTGTTTTTCGAGGTGGGGGTCTCACTATAACCCTGGCTGACCTGAAATTCACTGTGTAATCTCAGGCTGGCCTTGAACTCACAGCAATCCTCCTACCTCTGCCTACGGAGTGCTGGGATTAAAGGACCGTGCCACCATGCCTGGCTTTTGAAATGATATTTATTGGCACTTAAGAAAGTATTTGTCTGGAGGGAAAGGTAAGAGTGAACATGAGTGTATTAAAGGCATTTCCAATTAGGATAATTCTAGAATTAGGAGCTGTGTATCATGGGTTTATAGATTTACTTATCTGACATTGGTGAAGGTGCCCCCTTTTGAAGAGAATGCCGAAATCCTTGATTGGTTTATTACTCCAGTAGGACTTTCTGTATTTCATTTTGAGTGCTTTTTAGAAAATAGGGTTTTATCCTGGACAAGTGAACATTGTAATTCACTGGAGTTTGACAACCACTGGAGTACTTAATAAGTCCTGGTAAGGTTTTTTAATTGGCTAAAGCTGGTTTCTTGAATGACTGTCGTGTATGGCCTTTAGAGTATCAGATTCTTGGCTGAACCAGGTCAGGATGACAATCCTGGTTGGGGGCTAGCAGAATTTTATTTTAATATTTCCGTATATAATAATTCTGTATATATAATTACTGTATAGCCAGTAATTATTTCTGGTTATATTTTCTTATTTGGTGTTTATGACCATGTAGGTGGCCACCATTACCCTTTTTTGGATATGATCTTTGGAGGCTCCTTAGGGACTTGAGAGAAGCCACTTGACTCCTTCAGCTCCCCTTTACCTATTGCGCCATTTGCTGGGATGGGTCAAGGGTTTGCTGACCAGGGAACTTTCTTTGGTAGCACTGAGGACATTTTCCTCTGTGTTGATGTTACTCTGGTGTCTCTATGGCCTCTCTGATCAAGAGTTCAGGTGAAAGCCAGGTGTGGTGGTTCTCTCTCTGCCTGCTTGTAAATAAATAATAAATAAAATATTAAAAATATTTATTATTGATCTGAGAGAGAAGAGGTGGAGAGAGAGAAAGAGAGAGAGAATGGGCTACTGCAAATGAACTCCAGACACACGGGCCACTTTGTGCATCTGGCTTTACATGGGTACTGGGGAATTGAACCTGGGCCATCAATCTTCAAAAGCAAGTACCTTTAATTGGCGAGCTATCAACTCCAACCCCTTTAATTTTTTTTATTTCTGTGTCTGGAGGCATGTGTGTGTACATGCACATGTGTTTTCATATGCAGGCCCACATATGCCATTGTGTGCATGTGGAGGTCAGAGAATTTTTGGGTTGTCTACCACATTTGAGGCAGGGTTTCTAGTTCTGGATTCTGTCTCTTTTTTATTATTGATATCTTTATTGTCCAAAATTAGATAGATTGGACAAGGAAATATTATGTAGGTATCCCCATTTTCCTCCTCCCTGTCCCCAATCCACTGGGTATCCTCCGTGGGCATACTGGACCAATCTATGGGGGAGGAGGTTATGGATAGCACAGGAGGTAGCCAGGTTCCTCCCCCACCACCCCATTGTGTGTTGTTGCTGAGGGGGGGCAATGTCTCTGGATATTCTCCCCCACCATGGCTCTTACATTCTTCTGATTCTCTCTTTGCTGTTCTTTGCTGAACTCACTACGAGCTTCTGAGAAATTTTCCTGTCTCTGCCTCCCATTCCAGCATGCTGGAATATAGAAGACCCTTATTTAGCTACTGGCTTTTTTATGTGTGGCCTGATGATCAAACTTGTGTGCTTCAATTTGACTGGCCAGTGCTTTATCCACTGAGCCATTTCCCCAGTTCTGTAATTTGGACTGTCATAACAGCATGGACAAAAGGCACAACTGATGATTTTGTGTGTAGTTAGAGGACAGTATTAAGGCTTGTCAGCTATTAGAGAGAGGGGGGGCAGGACCTCTAACTGCTGTAAACAAAGTCCAGATGCATGTGCCACTTTGTGCATTTGGCATCCAACTTGGGTTGTAAAACTTTGCAGGCAAGTGTCCCAAACACTGAGCAATCTCTCCAGCCCAAAACAGTTTTTATGGGGCTGAAGAGATGGCTCAGCAGTTAAGGTGCTTGACTCCAGTGCCTAAGGACTTGGGTTCCATTCCCCAGTACCCACATAATCCAGATGCCCAAGGTGGCACATGTGTCTGGATACTGTTTGCAGTGGCTGGAGGCCCTGCATGCCCATTCTCTCTCTCTCTCTCTCTCTCTCTCTCCCTCTCTCTCTTTCTCTCTCTCTTCTCTCTGCTTGCAAATAAAAATAAATATTAAAAAACTGTTTTTATAAGGTCAAGATAATTTCTCTCTCTTTCACAAATTTAAAATAACCAGTTTGTTAGATGTAAGTTTTATGAATCAAATCAATTTGAACTAAGCTTACATGTCTTCCCTTTACTTATAGGCCAATTTGAATTAAACCCTATTTTGGGGAAAGTTTGTCATGTAAATGCACCATATAAATAAAGTTGGCACACAGAAACATATACTGATAAGAAGATATAAGACAACGAAGCTGGGCATGGTTGCTCACATTACCCAGTACTTGGTAGGCTGAGGTAGGAAGATCACAAGTGAGGTCAAGGCCTGCCTTCTCAGGTTGAGTTCTGGGTCAGTCTAGGTTAGAGTGAAACCCAGTCTTAAGAAATTAAAAAAAAAACACACAAAATATGCCAGGTGTGGTGGTGCACATCTTTAATCCCAGAATTTGGGAGGCAGAGATAGAAGGATCTCTTTGAGTTTGATGCCAGCCTAGGGCTACAAGAGTGAGTTCCAGGTCAACTGAACTAGAGAGAGACCCTCAAAAAAGAAAAAGAAAGAAAGAAAGAAAGAAAAAGGACAAATCACAATAAATAAATAAACAATTATGACCACTCAAAGAAATTCAAAAGACCAGGCTGGAGAGATGGCTCAGCAGTTAAGGCACTTGCCTCTAGTGCCTAAAGCCCCGGGGTTCAATTCTCCAGGACCCACATAAACCAGACCCACAAGGTGGTGGCCCTGGTGCGCTCTGTCTGTCTGTCTGTCTGTCTGTCTGTCTGTCTGTCTCTCTCTCTCTCTCTCTCTCTCTCTGTCTCTGCTTGAAAATGAATAAATAAAAATATTAAAAAAAGAAATTCAAAGGACCTATACATAATTACATTGAATCAAAATCAAGGTCAGGAAGACATAGTGTTTACAGATTTTCTGGCTTGGAGTTTGTTGTATCAAGAACACTAAGAGCATGGGTAGAAGATAGGCAAGCTAACATAAAAAGCTTCCAGTAGTAGGGAGGCATCCCAAAGAGGTTGCCAGAGGTTATGATATCTCAAGAACAAGCCTATTGTCTCTTGTCTGGATATAAATTACAAATCATCAGGCTTGTCAATTTGAATGCAAATGGGTGTCACCAGTGGACAATTTGACAGGAGTCTGGAGTTGGCAAAAAGGTCTGTTTTATTAAGAAAGGCACAGGCACATCTCCCACAAGTTCTCCACACTTCTGACCTGGCCAGTCCATTTGGCTTGATCTGTGACTTTTCTTTGCCACCCTCCCCCAGGCCAGACTTTGGGGGCTGACCTGGAGCGGATGGGCACCATTCCAACTGGGAAAGGAGACATGTCAGATTTTTACCCTGAGGGTACAGGGTGCCATCAACTATGTGATCCCACACCCAACAGGTGTCAGAGAGGCCTCTCAGAGCATGGTTTTTTTTTTTGGTCAGTTTATATACTTTCTTTAGCTCCTGCTGCTGTTACTATGTACCTTATTCGTACTGACCAGACCTTATACAGCAAAAAAAAAAAAAAACCAACCAAACAAACAAAAAACAAAAAAAAGCCTTAGGCATTTTCCACACACTCAAAAAGACAGTTAAAATGTATTTTAAGTTTTGTATATATATATATATATATATATATATATATATATATATATATATATATATATATATAATTTCTACATCTTAACAATATTGTATCACATTGTTACATTGGTATATAATATATGATAAAACCACTTTAGTTATATTTTAACAATCAATACGTTTAAGCTTCCTAAATATTCTTTTTACTCTTCTTACTAGCTTTTCACATATTTAAAATGTAACTTTAAACTTCTTATTTAACCAAATATTAAATTCACACTTTAACAATATTAAATCCATCCTTAAATACTTAAAATACTTCCACACTTTAGCCTTATTATTTTTAACTAAAATACTCTTACACTTTAATCTTGCCTATACCTGTTATATTTACTAAACTTCTTAACATTTTTTTTTTTTTGGTTTTTCGAGATAGGGTCTCGCTCTAGCACAGGTTGACCTCAAATTTACTATGTAGTCTCAGGGTGGCCTTGAACTCACAGCAATCCTCCCACCCCTGCCTCATGAAACATTTTTTATACTTAACATTTCATCCTTTAGTTGTACTTAGGTTGTTTGCTGTTACCCTCATCACACATTATTGTTTTAGTATACTTCTCACATCACATATTATGTCTGTTGTATTTATTACTACTTATTATATTTGTCACACTTTAAAGCACTCACCACAATGGGGGATCCTCATTGATCAAAGAATCATGTGGAAGAGCATAAACTTAGAAAAATTTCACCAAAGAAAAGGCCGGCGCAAGGTCCCAAGGACAAACCAGAAAGTAACGGAGAACAATGTTCCCATGTCCAGATGACATCTGATGAGTCAGGGCTTTTCTGATTTCAGTTCCCAGGCTCTCTGTTCTTGGGCTTATTGCTGTGCAGAATTCATTAGAAAACCTTGTGTTCTCTCAGTTGGTTACTGGCTCGAGTAAGCAGGGCATGTTGCTATTTTGTCCTTCCTGCCTCTACCCTAATTTAGCTGCCTACAAAATGAGGCTACATTGTTCCTAATCCCTTGAGTGCTGAGATTAATGGAGTGAACCACAAAGCCTGGCTTTGAATCTCTATCAATAGACCTTAACCTAAATATCAAGAAAGGTCTAGTGAAGACAGTAGATCAAATGAGACACTTATTATGTGTAGACTTAAGCCAGTTAGTGGTCACAAGAAATGCTCAAGCAGGTAGAGACCTAGAATTGGGGGTTATTTCTGTGATGGAACTTTAAGAATAAGATCTGGGGATCAAAATTAGGCCACTTTTTTCCTGAGAATATAGCCAAGGAGGTGTATCACAGGGGATAGGTAATGCATGATCCATTGTGGATCCTACCAGAAGTGCACAGTTTGCCCCAAAAGTGTCCCTCGGAGGCAACTGACCTTCCCTGTTGTCAGGAGTGACATCCAGTCTCATCACACTTACTGGAAAGATGTGCTTGTGTCTGGATGTCCTTGATAAAAAGTACACTTCTTTGGCTGGAGAGGTTGCTCAGTGGTTAAAGATGCTTGCAAAGCCTGATAGCCATAGGTTCGATTCTCCAGTACCCACATAAAGCCAGATACAATAAATGGCACATGTGTCTGGAAATTATTTGCAGTGGTAGGAAACTTTAGCAGGCCCATATTCTCCCTC